>JAODXP020000442.1:12500-155000 GCA_027497455.2 Sardinella longiceps | reverse complement strand
CACAGCTCTTTAAGGCACTGGAGCCTAACCTGCACTAAATGCATGATGGGAATGTTTGGTTTTAGATTGTTTGTTTTGGTGGTGTTGTATATGTTTACTGTCTATGATTGTTTTTGTCATTAGCTACATTAGCTAACAAGGTCTACGCTATTTGCTAAGACAAAACGTATCAAGGCCATGGATGTGCAACTCAAAGCTTGTTCTCTGGAAAAAGAGGGACCTTATATTATACTTTCTCACATGCACACAACCTCTCACATGCTCACAACCACTCTCTTGCGTGTGCACACACACACACACACAATATGCTTCTCTGCTGTAATCATACTAACAGACACGCTTTCTCTCTCACACACACTTAAAAATGTGTGTTTTCACTCTGTCTGCGTGGTCCTGTGCCCTTGGGGCTCTCCCTCACTGGTTTCTCGTGTAACGCAGGGCAACTGGCCCCATTCCCTCCCACGCTCTCAGCTGTTCCCCTCTGTCTGCCGTGCTTGCAGGGCTCACTGCATCAACATTTACACAACACAGCACACTAAACCACTGACATCATGACCAAGAAGAGAGAAAACAAAAGTCTTTGGTGTTCATCAATAATAAAAGAAAGGTTACTAGCAGGAGATAACCTCACTCTGTAGACTAAAATGGTATCTGTGTGCCGTGCTTGCAGTGCTCACCGCATCAACATTTAACACAGCACACTAAACCACTGATATCATGACAAAGAGTACAGAACTGGAAGATGATGGATCGCACTCATAGGCTACTTTCTTTTAAACGGTTTCATTTTACTTTGCATATTTTATCAGACGGACTAATGGCCTTCGTCAGTGTGAGAAGAGAAAACTTTGGTCTTTGGTGTTCATCAATCATAAAAAAAGGTTACTAGCAGGAGATAACCTCACTCTGTAGACTAAAATGGTATTTGTAAGAGGAAAAGTTAATTTTACTTTAAGGAAAAAGTGTTTGAGAGCGTGTTTGCTCTTAGAAGACTTTTTTTCTCCCCACTTTTTTTCATACCACATTATCCTCTCTCTTTTTTCTCTCTCTCTCCACCCCTCCCCCTTCTCTATCTTTCTATCTTTTCATCCTTTTTCTCTATCTCATCCCCTCTGTCTTTCTGTCCTCTCCTACATCTTTCTCCTCCCCCTCTTCTTCTTCACCCTCTGTTTCTGTTTCTCTCTTCTTCCCCTCGCCCCCTCTCCGCGCTCAGATGCTTCTTCCGGCTCACTGCTCCCCTGCATAATCACACACACACACACACACACACACACACACACACACACACACACACACACACACACACACACACACACACACACACACACACACACTCTTGCTCTCTGGGCTCATCCCAGTGAGGGGCTTTTCCAGAACATTCTTTATCCCCTCCCTGTTGTCTGCTGTTGTCTGTCTCTTGTTCGGTCAATCACACACTCACTCACACACACTCACTCACACACACACACACACACACACACACACACCCTGTTGTCTGCTGTTTGTCTCTTGCTTGCTCATTCTTTTGTGTTTTCTGAATGGTCTTTCACTCCCAAACACAATCACACACACACACACACACACACACACACACACACACACACACACACACACACACACACACACACACACACACACAAACACCCAGCTCTGACGCTTTCTCACACAAAACAGCATCACCTCCCTCTCCCTCTCTGTGTGAGCTGACAGTGAGTATTTATGTGGCTGTTACTGAGGTGTAGTTTGTTTCTCCCTCTCAAACACCCTGGGGTGTTAAGTGGAGACCACTGCTGAATGTCCTCTCAGCAGGGTGGACTGTAGGCCGCGTTACGCTGTGGTAGTGGGGGAGGCGTGACGGACACATAGTGGCAGGACTGCAGGCACATGCTGTGTGCCTTCATTCAGATTTAGATACAGTACTGTACAGTGCAGTACAGTGTGTACACAGGTGCACATATTTCATAAATTTATGTGTGTGTGTGTGTGTGTGTGTGTGTGTGTGTGTGTGTCACTTGCAAAATATTAAGCCAAGTATGGTAAAGTGCACAATCATTGAAAAGAAAGTAAAATAAGTCTGCTTTGGTTATGAATACCTGTGTATTTGTATTTGTGTGTATGTAAGCTTTTAGAGCTCTTAACTTGGTTCACTGGTATTATTCTCATTTTGACATGATATCAGTAGTGCTAACCCAAACCATTTCTATTTCAACTTCTTACTGTCAAAAAGGCGGTGTTTCTTGGGCCAGTTTTTATCTAAAACCTCTCTCTTCATCCACCTCCTTCCCACTCACCAACACACTTCACTCTTTTATGTCTCAGCAATTGAAATACTTGTAGTTACAGAATAGGGCGGTGGTAGACTAGAGGCTAAGGAGTTTCTCTAGGGAAACTGAAACCATTGATGGCAAATGCATGTCACGTGGGATAAAAGCATCTGCTTAATGCATAAATGTAACTGTAATATTGTTTTATTGTGTCTTGTTGGTTAGACCTGAAACAACGTAGCACACAAGGCAGAACACAACACCCCAGTCTACCCACCTAAGGCAGCTATATAGCACATACAGTACAACTTAAAGGACAGCTCCAGAGTGAATTCAAGCTTTGCCCTTTTGAAGGAGCGTGCTAAATGCACCAGTTAGCGAGTGGAACAAAATAATTTGGTACAGCATAGACCAGTGGTTCTCAAAGTGTGGTCCGGGGACCACTAGTGGTCCGTGAGCAAGCTCAAGTGGTCCACGAGAGGATTTCCAAAAAATATGTTAATTTAATCTGTTTCTCACTAACATTATTTGAAAGCCAAAGATGAGTGGTTCAATGAATACTAGCAGGCCTGTAATTTACATTAAAAAAATTAAGCTATCTGAATTTGAAGTTCCCATAAATGCCATTTTAGAAATTTCTATTGATTTGGTCAAAGGGGTAGCAGCATGCAACTTGGTGAGGGGGCGCGAGGGTAGGTGGTCCCTGAAAAATATTTTTTGGGCAAAGTGGTCCTTGGTCTGAAAAAGTTTGAGAAACACTGGCATAGACAGAACGCAGAAGCGAACAAGCACTTTACACTAAATCAGTGGAAACTGATTATTCAAAACCGAAAGTAAGATCTGAGGTGCCGTTGACTCAATGTAACGTGTTTCGCGTTCGCATTTGGTCTATGCTGTTCGAAATTCTTTCATTCCATGCGAAATACAGTATATTGCAGTTAAAAGGCTCGTGCAACAGGGCAATGCTTAAATTTACTCCGGAGCTACACTTTAAGATTTGTAATAGACAAACAAGCAATACAAATAAATGAGTGAACTTGTAAAACCAAATGAAGACCTAATGATTCATCCTGATGTTTTATTCTGATTCTGACTGGTGTTGTGTTTATTTCCCCTCTCTGCAGGAGTTGCCATGGTTTCATGCACATGAAGTTCTCTCAGTCCAGGGACGGCCGGTACATCCTGGGCGAGAACAGCCCCCCGTTCGAGACCATTCCCGAGGTCATCCACTACTACACCACCCACAAGCTGCCCATCCGGGGGGCCGAACACCTCTCACTGCTCTTCCCTGTGGTGGTCCAGACCCTCTAAAGGCCTCCACACACCGGTTCAGACAGCATTGCAGAGCACTTTCGAATTCAACAATTTTGTTGGCCCATGTTCACCGGCAGCGTACTATTAGCAACTAACCTAGTACAGTAGCCTATGCAATCAGCAGTGGATATTCTGAATGGCTCAGACAAAAAGGACTATTATCATAATTCACTATCGGCGGCGTAGGAGTTCGGCGCTAGTGTGCCGGGTTGCATTGAAAACAATGGAATAGAATGTTGGAATCGGAGTGCTCAGCACTGTGTCAGAGCCGGTGTGCAGACCGCTCTAAGGATGGGGGGGGGCGGTCATTCAGCCACATAAACCACACACGCACCTGAGGGGGAGACTCACCTTGGCGACTACATCACTCATACACACCTCCAGAGAGGTGTGTTTCCATGGCAACAACCTCAACACACACTCCAGAGTGGTGTGTCTCTATGGCAACAACCTCACACACCCCAGAGGTGTGTCCTTTGGCAAGAACTTCGCACAACATTTAAGTAACTGGTTGTTTCGGCTTGAACCAGTCAGCATAGGGTATAACTTTGAGATTTATTCTGCAAATCTGGTCAGGATCCCTCAACAGTTTACATAAACATGTGAGTGTTGGGATTTTCACCACAGACTTTTTTATGAGCGCGTTCAAGGATCATTACAAGTCTGAGGCCTTGGCTTTCAATCCGGCACCTCAGTCACTATGCTCCCAGAGACACTGGAAGCTTTTATTCAATCAACTGAGCTGACTGGAGTTGATGGGGGAGGGGGGCCCCAATGGCCCCATCTTTATGAGGTAACATATGGGGACAGGCTAATCTGTGTTCCTAACAATGTAATGTATAAGGTGTAACTCAAGGTTACCGTTAAGTCTGGGGAATCTGAAGGGCTTTTGATGGATTTGGGGTGGTGGGGTGGGGGACTTAAAGGATGGTTCTTACTTTCATGCTTTGGAGGGCATCGTAAGGTCCTCAGGACAAGAAGAAACTTCTGCTCCATAGGATCCCATCTGTGTTAACGTGACCTTCAGGAGGCATTTCTGTTTTTTGTTTTGTTTTGTTTTGTTCAGAGGAGACTCCACAGCCTATTCTGGTTTTGCACTGACTCTGCTGGCCTGTCCATGTTTAAGGTCAGCTATTGGCACTGGAGGCTGATGCCCACTCGGACACAGACAGGGCACTCAGACAGAGTGGACAGGCTAAAGACAGCTGGGTAGGAGGACCATCGCCTAGCCTCTCTGTCTGTCTGTCTGCTCCTCTGCCACCACAGTCATACACTGGTTTCTCTTAAGCAATACTGTATTATAGCGGCCGTGCACTTAGGCCTAGCATACATGAACAAGTTTGACTGTGATACACACACACACACACACTCTTGCGTATACACACACACAACCACACCCCTACATAGTCGACATGGACATGTGTGTTTGCAGAATTAGTACTCGGGGGGGGGCCCTGTAAAGGAGGCCCTTACTCTGGTGCTTTGGTGTGTATTTGTAGTAAACCCTTTCTAGACCCTTTATTAGAAACCGAACAATTGCAGCAGCTAGCTGTAGCTCTTAGAACACCCTTAGTGCACTTAGCATCCCAGCAGCCTCCAGCACACCACACTGAGACAGAGGGAGGATGGGGAGGGGGAGGATTGGCGGGTTGCAAGGCACTGTGTATATTTTTGGGGTCTTTACTCGCTGCTCACTGCTCTGGGTGCCATGATCTCTAAAAAGCATTGTTGCTAACTTCTGTCATAATTATCTTGGTCATTTCACAGTTTCACTTAACGGCAGAACTCCCAAGAATGCTCACGACATTAGCAGCAACAAAGGTGTCTAGTAACGCACCCCTGATAGAGGGGGATGCTAGTTACCATTGGTGGGCTGTGGAAATAGTGAGGGTCTCTTCAACCAATCACGTAACAGCAGCTAGCCCGTCCTCTTTTCTGCTCTCTATGTGGTGTGCCTTCACAGCATTACTTTAATCTTCCCGTCCATGTTGCAAAAGACAACTCTAAAGAGTCGTAATTATAGAAGTATTTACTCTCACCTGATCAAACTTCCGAGCAATATTCAGCAATCATTCTTCATTTGCTTATGATTGGCATTATAATGTGATGATATAGTGATATGTCATTAAGCCAGTATATTATTGGAGTGACCACTCAGATGGCCAAAGCCAAGTCACCATAGGGCCATTGTTGCCGAAATGGCAGTGTGAATACAGGGTCTGCTTATCTTTGGCAAACACTAGAGACACTTTTTTTTACCCTCTTCCTTCAAAAAACAGCATAACACCTGCTTTTAATATTGGAGGCTGTGATCATGGTTCAGTTTGAGGGTCAGGTGTTTTGATAATGATATAACAAGCACAATAGCTGTGAGGTTTTATAGGTTTTTTCAACTTGGTAAGAATCATTGGCAGAGGGCAGCACTCTGGAATGAAGTGAAATAGAACGCTGTGGACGTTGCCAGGTTCTGCACTACCAGATTCTTGTAGCCAGGCTATTGCGGTCTTGCATTTCACTACAGCCATCTCTCTAAAAGGCTTAGGTTTGCTTCAACAAACTTTTGGCCCACCACTCAGTGATTGGAGGAAGGGCTGTGTCCTCACTTGAAGATCTGAACACAATGTCATGAGTGTTACGGAGCCACAAGCAGTACCAATTTATTGAAGGCATGCCCAATAGTTCACAGGAAATATCTGCCCACCAGGGAGCAAACATACGCAAATTGGCAGATCCCAGATGCTCTGCACAAAGTGAAACAAGGAAACAACATCAAAATGTTTGTTTTGCCAGATTGAGATGGTTGCAACACTGAGTAGCTTTCTGTGTATTGTTCTTTTTTTTAATACGTGTCATTTTTAAAAAAAAAACATTTAAATTCATTCAGTAACTTGGAAGAAGATATCCTGTTGTCATGTCAACCTTAAAATTTACCAGTATAACGTGCTCTGCTGCATGCAGCAATGCAAATATGCATACAGTATTAAGCATCACAATGACTGTATGTCTGTAATCTTCCAGAGTCTACAAACTACAAAATACAATGCTCAGTAATTTCTCTAGAGATTTTTGTCAGTCCAATTTCTTAGGAGCATATCTTTGTCCCGGGTCAGTTGTACACTGTGCACTGCCGTTAAGAGTGTCCCCAATGCTTTGCCTTACCGTTGCAGTATTGTATGTGAAGGTGCCTCATGGTGCTTTGCCGTGAGGAAGGACCGTAGGCTGTATATAAACACAGGGAGAAGACATGTAGACAGAGCAGTGACCGTGACATCACAAAGACAAAACAGGAACTTGAGGGCAACATTCCGGCCCATGTCTCTCGCCTTGACCAGAGAATACTAAAGCAGTCATGCTTACAAAACTATTATATATTATATATGGCCGAAACAAGTATCACCTCTTGATGAAAAATTAACACTGTGCTTGCCGGATATGTCTTCAGGTCAAATATGAACCCTCATCTTTGACCACTCCTCTGAGGGTCTTTTATACAGGGTTACAATAATCACTGTCTGTGATGTGGGACACAGGGTATATGGCTGGTGTGGGTCTTTGACGAGCCTGCTAGAAAGCCAACCTTTAGAGAAATCTGCAAATTGCTGTTTTATTACAATGTCCTTTACAGTGTTACTGGTGCACGCTGCAGAATTACCTGCAATATTTTGGACTAAGAAACACTACGTACATACAAAATGCTGCACGTAACTGCAGAAATGTCGTATTTTGGATGTGTGTATCTCAACAGATTGATCAAGGCCTATGATATTTCTGTAAGGGAAGGTAATGGTAATGATTTTCATTCATTAGTACTGACAGTCTTTATGATTTGCCAAATATTCCACCTTTTCACCTTTAAAACTCCACTGTTTTAACTGCCCCAGGGGCCAAAACTGGTGCTGATAGTGAAGCCTGGTCCAGGGAAGCACTTCAGGAACTGTACCAAGGTCTCTGCCCTACAATTATAGTCACTTCTCTCTTGCGAGTTAGAAACTAGGCCATTCCCAAGTTTTTAATTATCTAGTTAGGTGGAACTTTATCAATATTTTATATGTTTGGATGAGGAGGTCACATACTCAAGACAAAATGAAATATAGGCAATGTTGTGGCTGTCTTATTTTCACATGGACATAGAGTAAGGGCTTGAAGTGATCAATATTGAGATTCTTTTTGGATCAGCTAGGCTATGAGGTTTTTCAGTTTTCAAGCTTGATATGAAATGATCTTGGGAGAATGTTCGTGTGAGTTGGAGGAACAGAAGTGTTTGCTTGGTTTTGCCGGGTCTACATACTAAACACTATCTTCTTTGACAAATGCCAATATTTCCATTGGGTTATAATTTAACAATCGGAAACAAATGACCATATATCTAAATCCTACCAAAGATGACCAGCTTTGTAAGTGGATTTTTATCAATGATCGCTTATGACTTCCACTGTGGTAGCCATGGAGACTGAACAGATTTGTTCTCCACATTTAAAATGTTCCTTGTTTAAATTTCCCTTCAACTCAGAAATCAGGTGTACAAAATAATCTCCACTGAGCATTTCTAGACTTTAATCCAAGCAATACAGTCTTCAACACTTGAGTACAGTGGTCTTGACGCTTCACTCATCTTTGCAGTGGATCTGCTTGATAATCGTCCTTTATCAGGGCATACTGTAGCCCAGAAGTTTCACATTTGTCCATTCTGTAAAGACTTGCTACCTTTGAAAAGAAAAGAACGTCTAACTTTGTTGACTTTGATTTCCTGCCGTTTTTCCATCCATACTTTTCTTAGAAATAAAATAAAATAAATAAATTGTGATTTTTCTAAAACAATGTTTGCCATGTGGTGTTTGAAACAATGCACACACAGTAGCCTAATAAGACAAGACTACACTGATGCATTCCAGTTTTCATCCGTCCTTTGCAGCTCACTCCGAAGAAGCCTATGGCAGGAGGCCAGATAAGATCAACAAGAGGGAAGAAATACAAACAAGCATGTGTGCATCTCTCCTCCTTCTTCCTTAGACTACAGCTTGGGAAGACACCTGAGGAAATGGGTCAGAGTAACACAGAGGAAAGCTAGTTCTGCTGGGGGCTCTATGCATTTGTCTCTATGCTAAAAATAGGCACAAGCTTCCTTGTGAATGGTGACTGGAGGTAGATGAATAACTAATAGTAGCCTAGCCTACACAATATAATACTATGAAACAGGATAATTGGAAAATCACAACTCAAGAATATAACGTGACATTACTAAAATATATGCCTTTCTGGACCTGTTTAGATGAACCTGTTAACAGCATCCTGCGCATCAGACAGTATGTGTGGTTTCTTCTGCCCCCCTCTGGTGTCTTTGTACACTGCTGAGGGTTTGTGATAACTAGCCAATACAGGAGTCTTCATTATATGGCCTAGTTTTTTAATTAATGTGAAAACAAAAGTTGTTATTGAAAGATAAAGTTGGTGTTTTGGAGACAGTTTTGTAGACGTTCATGCTGCCCCTACACTACAACTGATGAATACAATGTCATCTTCAATATTTTATTTGGTATTGTGGATGACGAAAAGTTTCCTTTCGCTGGAATTGTCCTTGATCTACTGCAGAAACAAAGCATTGTGCATCTGTACAATATTCATGCAGTTCCAAACATAATGTTCTAATGACCTTATCAGACTCAATATCTATAATATGGATTTTATTACAACAATTATAAAAAATCTAATTATTAATAGATAAAATCAATAGAGCACTTATGGAATAATTTGAAGTAGGCTGCCACAGTGCAGCCATCATACCACCATAATGGCGCAAAATGCTTTGTGTCTGTCACTTATTTTGCTCACAAATGTCATTTCATAATTGATGTTACTGTTTCCATAAGATTGATGTAAAGTCCAGCATGTAGGCTGTTTTTCATAAATTGGAATCATATAATTATTATCATGATGCCAAATTTAAAACTGTATGAAATGGATTTGACCCCTCTTCCTGACATTGATTGGACATCATACTGTATACTGAATCATAGCAATGCTAATGCAAACTGAATATAACCTTATATGAAATACAAACAGCTGGAGAAAGAGTACATGCCATTTAACACAACATTTATTTCACTAAAAATATAAATTTCATTGACCGAAATTTTGTAACTCTTGGTTTCCTCAAAACCTCAAACTTATTACTCAGTTAACTCAGATGTGCATCTCAAAGCAAACACATCAGCCTGGAACACAGCTATGTCCTCGACCACCTAAAATATCAAGTCTTTCTTTTTCTTTTTTTCACCCATTTCTTGCCTTTCTTCTCTTCAGCTCCTGGACCATGGTAGCGTTGGACGTGGTTCTTCAGACTGACGTTGTGGTTGAAGCACTGCCCACATTCATGGCACATGAAGGGTCTCTCCCCTGTGTGGACACGCATGTGGGACTTGAGATGGCCTGGCTGGTTGAAGGAGCGATCGCACTGGTCACACCTGAAGGGCTTCACACCTGTATGCACCCTCATATGCCTCAAAAGAGCCGCTTCATGGCGGAAGCCTTTACTACACACTTCACAGATGTGCTTCCCATTGGGCCAATGGCTCTTCCTGTGAGAGCACCAGCTGGGGCGATCTGGGAATCGCTGAGGACAGTCAGGACAGTGGTACTTCATCGAGTCCTCCTCATGCTCCCCCTCGTGCTTCTCCTTGTCTACAGGCGATTTAAAAACCTTGAGGCAGTAGCGACATGTGAGGCTGTAGCTCCTGTTGTGGATTCGACTGATGTGTGTCTGTAGGCCAGCTTCGGTAGCAAACCTTTTGCCACAACTCGTACAGGTGATAGGCTTGGCCTTGTGCTCACAGACGTGTGGTGGACCACCATCAACCTTGTTCACCATGTGGATGAACTTACCACAGTCTGGGCAGAGACTACTAAATTGAGTTATGCCGTGACATTGCATGACATGGACTTTGAAATCATTAAGATTCTTGAACAGGAGAGCCAGGTTGTTGATGTGTAGTGACTGAGAATGTTCCTCATCTGGTTCTCCTTCATCGTTTCTACAAGAGGCTTCCTCGTGGCAGCCATTTCTGCTGGTCTTATTACGAACATCTTGAGTAGCTCCCTCTGTGTCGATGAGCATGATCCCCAAAGTGCTTTCCCCTTCACGATTATTGCTGGAGGCTTCTTCATTGCTAGTTTCTTGATCACTGCTGGTTATTTGCTGGTTGTTATTGGTTAGTTCAGTTATATCTCCATCTTTCTCTGTTTCCATGTGTTCTCTAGTGCCACACTTGATGCAGCCATAGAGTCGTCTGTGACGCTGTCTAAAGCAGTCATGTTTAAACCCCGACTCACAGAAACAGCACCACACCAGGGGTAGCAGAACCTCAGACTCAGAGTCTGGATCGGCATTGGTGATTAATGGTGTAGTGGCGTTTTCAGTTGATGACAGCTGCATAAAACCTGCAGCAGTCGGATCCCAATCTGAGTCAGCACCATCATCACCACCATCATTATCGTCATCTTCACTGTCCCCTATCTCCATCTCTTCATCTTTATTTCCCTCACCATCATTTTCGTCTTCGTCCTCTTCTGGTTCATCTGCTTGCTCCTCCGGTTCTAGTTTTACAAAAACTTCAGCCTCCTCCTCCATTTTAACTACAATCTCTTCCCCTGATTGAGTTGAATTATCGCCATCTTTTCTGCCATCAGCCTCCTGGTCACTTGGCTGGTTGTACAAGGCACCAGTTGTGTTGGTCACCAAATCATCATTTTCCTGTAGAGGACAAGCACACCAGTTCACAGTGAGCCTTGGGAATACAGCAGTGATGTAAATGATGTAAATTGTGCCTATATGCTGAATTACAAGTTGTGAGTAGTAATTTTTACTATATTAATATAATTTTCAGGCTAGGGCTTAAGTGAAGAAAAGCTAAGCAACAGGTGCAGGGTTTGGTCAGCAATGAATGTGATGGCCTAATTTATCTTAATAGTCAAGTAGTGTATTTTGCAGGCAGGCACCAGGATACCTGATTCACTACCACTGAGGTGCTGATCAGGAGCAGCTCAGCCTTGGGCTTCTGTCTCCATGGGTTACATGTGTTGGGCTGCTGTTCCTCCTCCTTTACTGGTGATGGGGTTTCCGACTGCCCATCTGGCACAACTGCTATTCCACCCTTAATAAAACGTAAAAGATACAGACATCACTTTCTCTTGCTTGCTTGTCAAGATACAACCAGATTAGAGATTAGAGTGAAACAGATATTTTCACCATTGGCATGGCTGCTGATTATTAATCATCTTGCACATAAACCATCATCAACAAGACTCTTCTGTTCTACCACACCGTAATTTTCCATATTACGGCTGTGACTGCTTTACCTTGATGCTCAAAAAGTTTGGTTTTGGGCGTATCCGCTGCCAAAGTCCAAGCTGATCAGAAAAGAAGTGAGCACTGCATACTCTGCTGGAGGAATCTACAGGATTTTTCAGTCGGCCATCCAGGCAAAGCATCCACTTCTCCAGTATCACTGGGTCTTCAGGGAAGGGCAAGAGTTCTTGAGTCCTGTTGCAATCTTTAATGGAACAAACTTTAGTGACCTGTAAGTTAAACACACAGCACAGGAACCAATTAGTTTCACTCAAAGGCAATAAATGGAATGAAAATAATATGAAAATAAAGAAATGACATTACTGTATTTTTCAAAAAAATCTGGGAGGAGGAGCTTTTATAAGCTCTAATTCTCAGAAGAAGAAAAACATATTAACATCACAGAAACATATAACATTGTTGAAGTTGTTGCAAAGGAAGACAGTACTTGCATTTGTAAAAGTAGAGATTGTGAGACTAGCGTTAATGTATTGTTAATTAGAATAAAAGGCTTTAGAAATATGCCCGTTGATTTGTTTAATAGTAGAACCAATACAGCCTGTTTCAGTCGTTCAATCAATGGAAATGGTTTGGAGAGCCTTCTTTTTCAGAAAGCGAAGTTCTACTTTTCCCATCACTGATATTTACTCTGCCTCTATGGAGCTTGTACCGATGAGGGTATACTTGATTTTGAGCAAGAGTTACAAGGGTACCAACATTAACGGGTACCAACATTAACGTTACACAGAAAAAAAAAATGTTAAGAAAATCGTTCAATTCGTCATACTAGACTGCAGTTTGCCAAATCTGCATGCTAAAATCAATTGACTCACCTCTGTTAAAGTGTTGGTTAGCATCACCTCAGTCTCAGCTAACTTTACACTTGGTTCTTTATTCTCCTCCTCCTCCAGTGATGATTCTGATTCCACAAGGGATTCCTTGAACATACAGTATAATAAAGGAGATACAATAGGAAAAAGAGGAGGGCATTAATTTCTATCACCGTACTTTCCTGATTATTAGCTGAGATTAATACATTGACTTTGCAAAATTAAGCGCTATGCATGGGAATGTATTTCTTTTCATCACTGTACTTTCTAATGAAATCATGGTCTGATTGGGATTCAATAAGTGATGTTTAGTAAACTTCAGTAAATGCATGGATTAGGTGAATACAAGGGTGAGGTCAATACATGGTTTTGTTTTTTTAGTTTGCATAAAACACTGGCCTGAGGATTATACACATGCAACTTATATTTGGAAAATTACTGTACTGAAAATATTGGCTGGCTAAAAATCCTGTCTATAAATAAACAAAAGGCCCAACGCCTTCCTCCTAGCCATAGTGCAAACTAAGGATCACCAGTAAATCTCTTCCAAACAAGTTTTGCAAAAATGCATTGACTATAAACACCTGCCCCTCACTTCTGGACTGTCAGCTGGGTTTCTGACCGTCTGGTCAGGTAGGTGGCTTGTCCACTCCCTTGTGTGGTGACATTTCAAACACTTCTGTGTGACGTAAAAGCCGGCCGACCAGCCGTCACGCTCCGTACTGATGGTGCATTCCCTGCAGCACTTGGAGCACTTCTGGAACAGCTGCAGCAGACACTCCAGCTTCACTACGACCTCATCCGCACTAACATAGCTGCCACAGAACAAGAGTCAAAAAACCTCATTAAAGCAGAAATACACTTAAAATTATATTAAGCCTTTGTTTATGATGAGATACGATGGTCAAGATAGACATTTTGACAAACGCTTCTCTTCCGACGCTTTCTCTTCTGATCAATCTTAACCATTGTATTTCATCGTAAACAATCTGATCAAATGTCATATAAACCAAACCAAAGCTTTAAATGGCTATAACAGTGGAAATGGCCGTAAGTGTGTTATGATGTTCCCACACATTCAGAACTCAATATCTGTATTTTATAGTATCTATCTTTCATGGGCACGGGTCATCTCTGGCAGACAGTCCAGTGAGAGGCTGTAAAATGAACTTACTTGTTTGCTTTACTGTCTTGTGAGGAAATGGCACCTTGGTGGCTCCGTCTTGTAAGGTTATTTGCGTCATAGCTGAAATGAATAGAGCAGCATTCAGAAAACAATACTTTTTTTTGCAAAACCAAGGACATATTTGCAAAACCTTTTGACTGAAATAGTCAAAAATACAAGAACATGATGTACATGCAGAACACCAACCATGTCAAAAACTACATGACCTGTGGGTTACTTGCAATTACATGCAACAAACTATTCTTTTATGCTAGGTGTATCATGCAACCATGCAAGTTATGATTTAAATATTTTGAAGAGGTACCCTACCATTTGACTTTTGACATATAACACAATGAGTGGATATTAGCCTAAAATCATTTAACTGCACAATTTTTAATGAAATGTCAACCCTGGCTAACCTATAAGTCTAGAGTAGGCCTACATCTAGCCATGAGTCATTGGGAACCACTGTATTCAGACATCAAATATTTAGAGCAATAATGTTTCACTGTTATTTAACATTAAAGGAGACGTGACATAACCTAGGAGTAGGTTACTTTGGAGAGAATTTCAAGTTTTTTTTCAGCAAGTGTAGGATAATGCCTTGGTCAGCATTTTTGTTGTTGTTGTTGTTAGGCTACAAATCATAGTGACACTTGGACAGTAATTCTTCTTCAAACTTTCATTATTTTACATGCACAAAAACCTAAGTGCCAACAAAAACACACATTGACCCATAACCCAGATTTCCATCCAATTTAAGGACATTTTTAATGAAAGGCCTCATGCGCATCAGCATATTCTAATGTTTCTAAAATTAACGTTAACAGCTTTGCGTGCTTCGTCTTACCTGTCAAGAAGACATATTGCGAGATCGGAATCATATCTCATGTCTTTGCAATCCATGAGCCCCCTCCACCGAGAGAAAGCTTTGCCAATGTTGACTCTTGTTTTGGACCTCTTCCTGTCATTCAATTTCTGTGCTTCTGAGCGTGGTTGCCTACCTGGCGCGGTTTGTGGTGGTGGTTTAGAGTTACTAACTACATCCATCACTTTATTTGAGTAGCTGTTCACAAATGGTTTCATGCACAATCAATAGTGAGGACCCAAAACATCCTGAACAGACCTACAGTACCATTTGAATTTCGCAACGCTGCTTTCCTTTCCTTCTCTCGTGTTTGTCTGGTATAACTACACTACTATAACTCACTATCGCCCCTTGAGGTAAAGAGTAGCCTGTTCCGAGCCCAAATGATGCCGAGGTCTGACCAGTGACTGCTGATGCCAAAATTGTTAAACCAGTGTGAACGTTGCTCTGAAAGAAATGTCTGTTCATAGTCTGAATCCAGGACTAAACACAATCCAGAGGTGAGAGAGTAATGCCAGTGAGATAGGCATTACTCATACCTCCACACAGTTGGAGATGTTAAATGCTCCCCTATGGGGTAGAAAACTGTCCAATGGTCCCTCAATGCAACCTAAACCATATTGGCTTATAACTTTGTTTCTGTTTGATAATGCTGGAATGATTTATTCTAAAATTAAATATATCCAAGTGATAGCATGTCAAAATAAAGTTGCTGCTTTAAGAGCTCGGGAGATAAACACATCTGTGATCTTTTTTGCCAAAAGAGAACAGTGCTTTTTATTGTTAGCCTATTACTATGATTAGTAGTAGCAGTGGTAACCTAAACAGAGATTATTGTGCCAGGGCTATCCAGGGTTGAGCACATATGCTGAGCCAAGTCTACTGGTGGGCATTAGGTGGCCACACACACACACACACACACACACACACACACACACACACACACCAATCCCAAGCAGTTCCTGAACCTAAACCTATATTACAAGTTCTATTAATTAAACACAGGTAGGCCTACTGCTGTCCGAACAAGAAAACGTTTATTTTATCCAAAGTACAAGATGTTTTAAGATACCAATAATCTCCCACATTCTAATCCTCTCCCAACATTTTGTTTTGAAAACTTTTGAGAGAGAAGGAAATCACAATGCATTCAAACTGATGCCAACCTTCAAAATAGTATTTTCAGCTCTACAAATTTCCAGGCAGAACTACATGCCATGATCTTCTCCTCTAGAACACTTACAACATTTACAGTAGTTGTGTAACTCAGAACAAATATGCCAGCCTTTCCTTAAACATCACTAGTCAATTGTCACAAGCCTGAAATGTTCAATTATTTCTTTTTCTCTTCTTCACGTCATCCTTTCCTTTCTTCTCCTCAGCTCCTGGACCATGGTAGCGTTGGACGTGGTTCTTCAGGCTGACGTTGTGATTGAAGCACTGCCCACATTCATGGCACATGAAGGGTCTCTCCCCTGTGTGGACACGTATGTGAGACTTGAGATGGCCTGGCTGGTTGAAGGAGCGATCACACTGGTCACAGGTGTAGGGCTTCACACCTGTATGAACCACCTTGTGTCTCAAAAGTGCAGCTTCATGGCGGAAGCCTTTATTACACGTCTCACAGATGTGCTTCCCATTGGGCCAATGGCTCTTCCTGTGAGCGCACAGGCTGGAGCGGGTTGGGAATCGCTGAGGACAGTCAGGACAGTGGTACTTCAGCTTCTGCCCCTTGTGACTCTTCTCGTGCTCTTCCTTATCTTCAGGTGATTTAAAAACCTTGGTGCAGTAACGGCATGTGAGCAAATACTTCTCGCTGTGGATCATTTTGACATGTTTCTGGAGGCCATCCTCGGTAACAAACCTTCTCCCACAACTGGAGCAGACAAGAGGCTTCACTTTATGCTCACAGATGTGTGGCGGACCACCATCAACCTTATTCACCATGTGGATGATCTTACCACAATCTCCGCAGAGACTGCGAAACCGCTGAACGCCATGACACTGTGTAGCATGGTGCTCATAGTCAGTCAGTTTGCTGAAACGGACCGACAGGTCATTAATGTGCAGTGACTGAGAGTGGACATCTGTTGTCTCCTCAGTGAAATTGCTGGTGGCTTCATCCTTGCCATTTTTGCTTGTCACAGCGATGACATCACTGGAATGTCCCACAAGGCCACTGTCAATCATCTCTGGAATGCTAGCCCCTCCTCCATTAGTGTTGGAATCTTCCATGGAATCTTCAGGGTTGCTAGGAGAAGGGAGGCATCCCCACCCTTTGTCACCACAGGTGGTTTGGTCATCACCATTAGACGTGTCATGGGTGCTATAGCAGGCGTCCAGGTTGCTACTGGTCATCCCCTCCTGACTGCCACTGCTGCAGTCCATCTGGTGTTTGTGCTTTTTAATGCCACACTGGAGACAGCCATAGAGTTTGCTGTGGCATTTACGAAAACAGCTGCGTTTGAAACTGGAATCACAGACAGAACACCACACCAGGGGCAGCAGGACCTCCAGGTCCTCGTCTGGACTGTGACGAGATTTGCACACAGACTTCTTACTGACTTCAAGGCTACTCTCCGCAGACGAATCCTCATCCTCAGAAATGGAGGTCCGCTTCAGATCCTCCTCACGGTCCGGATGCCAATCTTCATCATCACTGTCGTCCTGCATCTCCAGGTCATCTTCCTCTTCTTCTTCATCTACTTCTTCTCCTCCAACATCTTCATGGTTCATTTCTTCTGCTGCTTCCTCATCTTCAAACCTCACCTTTTTTATTCTTTCACTCGTCCTTTTCTTCCCAGAGAGAGAGGAATCCCTCAAGCCTCCATTATCATTTGAGAGGATGCCTGACACACCAGGAGTGAGGATGACTGAATTAGTCACCTGCAGGAGACAAGAGTCCATTTTATCAATCAGGCTTTGGCCAACATAAATATACAATCAAGCACATGTATAAACCTTTGGCTTTTCTCCACCCAATCAGCACAACACCTAAACCTAAAGTATATACCATCACCCAATATCCTTAAAAGGATCCTACAGATTTGCCAACGTGACTCACCTCCAGGCTGTTTGGGTTCTCCTGCACCTCTGATTTCTGTTCTTTTCCTTCTTCTCCGCCTTTTTCATTTCCAGCTTTGTATTTGGGCTCCCATTTTTCTTTTATTTCAAGTTCAAACCCATCCTCTTCTATTTTCATTATATTTTCCTTATCTTCAGAGAAAGACTTTTTGCAGTAGTCTGCATGGTCATGCTGCTTAATGTTTAAAGCATTGGATGTGTTGGCATGAGGATATTTCACCTGTAGAGGACAAGAGCGGTTTACTACTGTTATTATTCTGCATTTTCCTGACCCCGGCCCAGGTCTGTGTCACAGTGGTCCTGAATTTCAACCATGATGAATGAAGCACTCATTATTAGGGTCATTCCAACAAAAGAGTTCCAATTGCTAGGGGTACAACTTAATTTTAACCCTCTTTTACTCAGAATAACACATGTTCAACATTTGATATTGACATTTAGAATTCAGTAATGGGGGACAGTACAAACTTTTTCATGCTGATTTTCAAGTAAAAAGTAGCTTTGGAGGGGGAAAAAAGTATGTTAAAATGTCCATAGAGCCCTTCGGGCCAGAAATGGCAATCTTACGGCAGAATCGCCTAGACCCTTTTACACCAAGATGATACCACACAGAAGATGATATAAACACAGACACTGGTAAATTAGCTGCACCATTATCAGCAGGTCTCATTCCTCAGACATCTTGGCCCTGAGTGCCCTCAGCCTATTAGTTAAAGGGAACACTGTCCAGTTTCTGCTGTAAAAATATTCAACTAGCTAGTCCTTCAAATGTTTCCGGAACTTCTAGAACATTTTAGGGATGTCTGATACCAAAAAAACAGAAATGTTGTAGTCAGTGTCCCTTTGATATTGTATCTGAATCCATTCATCCATCTGATTCATCCCCTATTATAATATATACAGTCTATGATTCATCCATCTGATTCATCCCATATTATATCCAGTCTAATGATTCATCCAACATCTAGCCCCTACCTGCTGATTGGTTGCTGCTCTGTCTCTGAGGACCTGTGTTGATGGGTGACTTCTCCACTCCCTACTGTAATGGCACACTTGGCACCTTTGTGTGATGCAGGTGGTCCTTCCCTTGTCCTCCATACTGACACTACATCCACTGCTGCAGGTAGAGCACTTCTGGAACAGCTGCAGCAGACACTGCAGGTTCACAACCACCTCGTCTGCACTGGCAGAGAGTGGGCAAACAGGCAGACGGGGGCTGCAGCAAACAGAAGGAGCAGAATAAACGAAATTGATACTACCGGTACTCTCTGTTATTATTCTTTTATTACCAGGGCCAAAACTCGAGAAAAAAAAAACTGAAGAAAAAAGTAATACATGAAAATCTATTGATGCCTCCCCGATATTTGGCGCCCTAGGCGATCCATCGCCTAGTTCGTCTATCCCCAGAACCAACCCTCATTAATGCAGAGATATTTTATTAAAACACTGCAAATGATTGAATGAGCTTAGGCTCTGAGACACGTTGTCACTCCAAAACAACACTTTTGAGACACTAACACAGGTGTGGCCAACCCGTGGCTCGGGAGCCGCATGCGGCTCTTTGCCCGGAGTCATGCGGCTCTTACGTTCATGTCCAAGTTTGTGTTTGTGTGCCATTCTGCCCTATACTGACTGTATGTCAGTTGTCATTGGCGCATTTCAAGGCTTCAAAATTTCAGCTCACTCCATGCTAAACTCAATCAGGATTTTCCAAAAGGGACTGAACTTTGAATTAAACTTGTGATCTTACATTGGGTACATTTCTCTTATCATATTGGTGCGTGACATTTACAATTCATCTTTCTGGCAGAGGTGTGTGTGTTCGTGTGTGTGTGAGGAAAAGATGGTTGGGGGTGTGTGCCCATGTATGTGTATGATGTTCCTGGCCTGTGGGCTTACTATTGTAGGGGTACATTTCTGTTATCATGTTGCTGGTGTTACTTTTACGATTCATCTCACTGGCAAAGGAGGACAGAAGGATGGGTAATGTACTAGTTGTAACAGGTTCATGTGTCCGTGTGCCGATGTGGCTCTTTGCTGTAACATAGTCAGATATGTGGCTCTTGTTCTCCGACTGGTTGGCCACCCCTGCACTAACACTGTACTTGAAGGACTGTCTGTTACAAAAAAAAGTAGAGCATCAATCCTGAAAAGACATAGACCTCCTTAGGACTGTCACCATTCAATTCATTTGCCATATTTGTGTTCATATAACTGAGTGAAAAACCACTCACCTGTCTGTGTTTATATGGGTTGAAAATGGAGGAAGGTTCTCTAATGCACCCCTGGTTGTATTGTTCCGTTCCAAACTGCCACAATGAATGCCCATATTAGAACTTGAACTTTTTAGTATTACCAATAGGCCTATACAATTGTAAGTCAAACAGAAGTTAATCTAGACTCCATAATAGTTTGTGAACATTGTCGTGATAGCATATGGCAGGATGTGCATAAACAATGTAACAACAATGTAACAATTTGTCACTCGATCGCCTGTGCTTGCAGAAAGTATACAGTACTTTTGAAATACTAAAACAGCATTTTATCAGTAGAGCCACTAAGGTTTGCATGACTTTCAGTTGTTAGATACTTACTGGTCTAGAAGGATGCAAGCCAGCTGGGCGTCGGTTTTGCAGCCTCTCGCCTCACGCAGTTCGCGCCAACGTTTAAAAGACAGACCTAAGTTTACCCTTGTCATACTTCGCAAACGATCAAGCTCGCATTTTCTCTTCCTGGCTTCGTCGGATAATGCTGCTCTCCGTCGCTCCATAACTGTAACTGAGATGATTATTGGGCTGGAAATGAGCCTTCCAAAGTGGACACTCGCGCTTATTCAGGAGCCCAAGTGAACACCGACCTCTCCATTGGTTGATTACACGCGCGCTCTGCGCGCTTACGTCAATCCATTGAAGTTATATATTTTTTTTAAATTTGAAAGTGTGTGCTTGTGTATGTATGTATATTGTACTTTTGTAATTGGGCATAGCGTTTGTAAAAATAGTTTGCTGTAATTGTTTTTCTGTATTCTCTTATGGGATCAAAAACTATCTATCTACCCATCCATCTATCCATCCATTGTGAAAGGCCAACAACACAGTTAAAATGTCCAATCCTTTTATTATCTGTAGAAATATATCCTTGAAGTAATTCCTTCAAACATCTCGCCTCTTACAGAACATTGTACTAAAAAGTCAAACAATGGATTACTTACATTTATTGGTGCAAGATCTTTACATTTTTACAAATGAAAATTAGCACATAATGATCAAGGTCATGAAACCAATCTATTTGATATTCTGTGAAAAAACTTACTTTGAAAAAGAAAGTGGGCATTTGTTGTTAATTTTGACATTGTGGCATTGGGTGAGCTTTGTTTTCAGCCTCAGTCCACACATTGTGATCACATCCTTACTGAATCTTTACTGAAACATAATCAGCAATCAGCTTACTTGAAGATGAATCTATTCAAGTTGATGATGCACACACCATCGAGAAGATGACTTTATACAACACAGCAGCTCATGTTGGGATTTACCAAAAAATAATGTGTGAGCTTTCACTATGGCTTGATAACAGACTTTGATAACAGATTTTTTTTAAATTATCACATTTAATCATGCTACAATAGCAATATAAATGTATCTACAGTAATTAGTTAGGTGCATGGTACACCATTACTTCTCATGAGTGTTATTGGGAAGGGGGCCTCTGCTGTGGCCTCCCGCCACTGTGGTGCTGAGCTGCTATGCACCATACCTTAGTAACTGCTATAAAGTCTCTGCTGCTATACAGTATACTTGTGTAATACTATACACGCATGATCTGGAGGTCCATACCCAGACCGACTCTCCTCCCTCCCTGAGGCCCTCTGGGTAACCCTCCCATGATGCCACTTGTCAAAATCAAAGATTCTGAAATCCTTGGTCAAAAGGATCTTTACTTACAGTAAATGCTATCCCCACTTCAGAGCCCATCACACTATCACATTATGTTTAGCAGCTTCTACACTGCCCAAGCAGAACTTTAGACAAAACCACCTATGGCTTGACTACCATATAATTATTTGAAACAGTATTTTGTCATTATGCCGACTGGAAATGTTCACATTTGCTCCCAATGTAACTTGTTGTGTGGCTCTATCTTAGTCGGTATTCAATCATTTCGGCTTGTGCTGTTGTCCTCTTTTTTCACTAATGATGATAAGATGTAGTAATCATAAGACATGGGAACAGCATTATTGCTGGCTTTGAAAACAAAGTCAACAGAGATAGCCAACCATCACAACAATACTCTCAAGACATCTAGGTGATGATTTCTCGATGAAGATCCCCAAAACACCATTCTTTCAATTCCTGGAACATCTGAAAAAGATGTAAATCCAAGGCAAACACAGTATGTCTTCCATACCTCAGGTTTTTCTGTAGTTTCCCGTAATCATTACAGTCATGGAATCTCAACTATGTCTTTTTCCTCTTTCTCACCCTACCCTTCCCTTTCTTCTCCTCTGCTCCTGGACCATGGTAGCGTTGGACGTGGTTCTTGAGGCTGACGTTGTGGTTGAAGCACTGCCCACATTCATGGCACATGAAGGGTCTCTCCCCTGTGTGGACACGCATGTGGGACTTGAGATGGCCTGGCTGGTTGAAGGAGCGATCGCACTGATCACACCTGAAGGGCTTCACACCTGTATGGACCCTCATGTGCCTCAAAAGTGCAGTTTCATGGCAGAAGCCTTTACTACAGATCTCACAGATGTGCTTCCCATTGGGCCAATGGCTCTTCCTGTGAGCGCACCAGCTGGGACGGTCTGAAAATTGTTGGGGGCAGTCAGGACAGTGATATTTCCGTTTCTGCCCCTTGTGACTCTTCTCGTGCTCTTCCTTATCTTCAGGTGATTTAAAAACCTTGGCACAGTAACGACAGGTGAGCCTGTACTTCTCGCTGTGGATCCTGCTGACATGTGTGTGGAGGCCGAACTCAGTAGCAAACCTTTTGCCACAGCTGGAGCAGACAAGGGGCTTCACTTTATGCTCACAGACGTGTCGAGGTCCACCGTCAACCTTGTTCACCATGTGGATGAACTTACCACAGTCTGGGCAGAGGCTGCGAAACTGTGTTATGCCATGACAATTAATGGCATGAGTTTTAAAGTCTTGAAGACTCTTGAAAAGGACAGTGAGGTTCTTAAAGCGTAGTGACCGAGCATGTTCCTCATCTGGTTCTCTTTCGTCATTTCCACAAGAGGCGTCCTCCAGGCGGCCATTTCTGCTGGTCTCATTATGGCCATCCTGAGTAGCTCCCTTGCCGTTGATGAACATGGTCCCCAAAGTGCTTTCCCCTTCAATGTTATTGCTGGAGGCTTCTTGTTTGCGAGTTTCTTGGTCACTGCTGGTCATCTGATTGTTATTGGTTAGTTCAGTTATTTCTCCATCTTTCTCTGTCTGCTTGCGTTCTTTAGTGCTACACTTGACACAGTAGTAGAGTCGACTGTGACGCTGCTTAAAGCAGTCATTTTTAAAGCCTGACTCACAGACACAGCACCACACCACAGGAAGCGGAACCTCAGACTCTAAGTCGGAATCAGAATTAGAATCAGAATCAGAATCGGAGCTTATGAAGTCAATGTCAGGTGCTTGTCGCTGCTTAAAACCTACACCAGCCGGATCCCAATCCGCATCACCACTACCATCATCATCATCATCATCATCATCATCATCCTCATCATTATAACCGTCATCACTGTCCTCCATCTTGTCATCGTCAGTTTCCTCACTGTCGTTCTTTTCCGCCCGGTGAGTGGAATCACATACGTCTTTTCTCCCAACATCAGGTGTGAGGATAATGGAATCATTCACCTGCAGAAGACAAGCAGACAAGTTCACAGTGAGCCTTAGCTTTATACCATCTTTGGCAGTGGAGGATGGACGAACAGAATAAATGACAGAAAAAAAACTTTTTGGCATCTTAAAGGTTTGTCATTTGGAAATGGAACTGTTGTATAAAAGCAATTTCACAGTCAAGGTCGTGCTGTTATCTGCAGGCACAAGAATCTATGACAGAATCACACCAGTGATGATATTCAGCACAACAGCACTCCCTCTCCTGTGATATTGCTTAATAAACAGGGAAGTCCATGGCAGCAACAGCATGCATATAACAAATTCCAACAATTAGCCTGGGCTAGCTGGCTGTAGTAGTGTACATATAAATCCTCAAAACCCTAGTCTCTATAACACTTCCAACCGCTGAGTTGGAAACCCGGGCTATTCTCCTCAGTGGTTAGAACACTTGTGTGTTGACATGGTGGCAGGTTTGAGCAGCGTGTGCGGTGCGAACCAACCCCAACTACACATAGACATACATTTGAGATCTGTGAAGTGCAATAACTATCACATCTGATATCTACCCGAAAAAGAGGGCCTCACAAGTACCTTATCTGTCCTCGAATGGCCCGAATCTGCAACAGGTCCCGTAGCCAATATCGACAGTGGATGGAGACCACCGATTTCCTCGCTTTCATTGTTGTCTGTCCTTGACTGGATCAATGTGTTGCGACTTCTGACTTCCTCCTCTTCCTCAGACTCAGTGTCTTCAAAAGAAGATAGCACTTCCTTCTCAGCAGCCTTAGAATCACAACATAAACATCACAGCATTTTCACCTTGACAACAAAATAAAAAAGGAGCAGCTATGAGCACTAGACTCCTACCTGGTTGGCTGGTGGGTTGCTGTTGATGTGTTGTAGTGGGTGACTGCACCATACTCTAATCCTGTGGCACTGCTGACATCTCTGCCTCACATAGAGGAGCCGTCCATCACGCTTCATACTGATACTGCACTGACTGCAGCACTTGTCAAACAGCTGCAACAGGCACTCAAGCATCACAACCTCCCCTCCTCCAACATGGCTGCAAGGGGACAGGTAAAAGGATCGCCCAGAGTCAAATCAACCATTTTAGAGGTGACCCACTGCAGGCAGTAGGAACAGAACCAAGAAAGCTAACTGAAAGTGAGTTTTAATTTTACAATTATTAGTATTTATTTAAACATGATTAGCATTCTTCAACTGTAACTAGAGTAAGTAATTATGATAAAGAATAAAATTTGTCAGAAACCTACTTGTCCAGTAGAAAATTAGCCATTTCAGCATCTGTCTCGAAATTCTTCTCCACTCTCAGCTGTCGCCATCTTTCAAATGTACCTCCAAGGCAGATTCTTCTTTGGTTTCTGAGTTCGTCCCGACATTTTTTAGACTCAGAGCGAGGCTTTGATTTAGTGTCCAGTAGAAAATTAGCCATTTCAGCATCTGTCTTGAAATTCTTCTCCACTTTTAGCTGTCGCCATCTTTCAAATGTATCTCCAAGGCAGACTCTTCTTTTGTTTCTGAGTTCGTCCCGACGTTTTTTAGACTCAGAGCGAGGCTTTGATTTAGTTTGTGTCCTGCCAGAGATTTGAAATACTCGTACTTGCAGCTCAGAAGTGGCAACCTCCATGCTAGATGACTTGGGTGGGTGGGGCAACTGGAGAAAAAAGGAAATGACAAAATACATTACTGGCTTGAAGCAAATTCGAATTTAGGAAAAATTAAACAAATAAAACAAATCAAACCAATTAAGCTTTATAAGGCCTTCATGACACACATAATCACAGGGTTATTGCTATATACAGTAGGTTATATGCCTGATAGATCATGTTAATATTTTTCAAGCTTATAAAAAAAATAGAACAAATATGCATTAAGAGGTCTAAAGATAATGCCAATTATTACACCTCTTAGTGTATAACTTTACTTGAGTTTCATAGCCTAGTAAACCAGCGCCACCCGCTGGACGCCAAAATGTTTTGTCTGCGAGTGGGTCTAGCCTCGCATCATTCTCCAATTCTGCCAGAATGCCAGGAATCTGGCAAAACCAATCATAACGCAGAGATGTGTTTTGAATCAAAGCAGGCGGGGTTTAAAACCAATCATAACGCAGAGATGTGTTTTGAATCAAAGCGGGCGGGTTTTAAGGGAGAAACGACAGAGCGTTGGCCTATACGCACAGACATGATTTGAAAGACAACGGGTTGTGCTCATCAACAATCTCCCGTTGTATCCATTCATCGGGGCCAGACTAAATTAGACATACAATCTCACATTTAGGCTGGTTTATCAGGCTATGAGTTTCACTGATATTAATAATACTGGATAACGCTTTACATTAGTATTAGTGCTGTCAAACAGTTAGGCCATAATTTGATAGCCGAGCCATTTTCTGTCTGAAATTTAAAATAATACATGCCATGAAAGTGGAGTTAACTTTTTTAATCCAAGTTAAATTTTTGGGATTAATCACATGATCAATCAGTTAATTTTGCCAGCACTAATTAGTATACATTCCCAGTGGAAGGAGACCTCACTGTCCACCGGGCATGCCACATCAATTCAACCAATAGGCATGCACTTAATTGTGTCTCCTAGGCGTATTCAGGAGGATTATTTTTGGAAGTTCAATTATTTTCAAGACACAGCCAGATTAGCCTCCAACTATGAAACAGGCATTTTCACCATTGGCCTGGCTGCTAGTTATTAATCATCTATAAACAAGCATTTTCACCATTGGCCTGGCTGCTGATTTAATCATCTATAAACAGGCATTTTCACCATTGGCCTGGCTGCTGATTTAATCATCTATAAACAGGCATTTTCACCATTGGCCTGGCTGCTAGTTATTAATCATCTCGCACATAAACCATCAACAAGACTGATTCCTTTCCAACACTAGCCATGTTCTACCTCACAGTAGCCTAATTACCTCCACCAAGGAGGTTATGTTTTCATTGGAATTTGTGTGTTTGTCTGTCTGTCTGTCTGTCTGTTTGTCAGCAACTTTATGACAAAAGTTGTGGACGGATTCCAGAGGTGTGTATTTGCCCAAGGAGGAAGCCATTCAATTTTGGTGATGATTCAGATTAGGATAGAAAAGTTTGGTTTTAGGCATATCTGATGCCAAAGTCCAAGCTGATCATAAAATAAGTGAACACTGCACACTCAAGGAATCTACAGAATTCTTCAGTCGCCCTTGCAAAGCATCCACTTCAGGGCAAGAGTTATGAGTCCTGTGGCAACCAATGGAACAAACTTTAGTGCCCTGTAAGTGGAACAAACAGCACATGAGGCAAATTTTGGTCAGCTAGGTTAGTTATGGTTAGCCTGGCGAATGCCAAACTAAAATCACAAGTGATATTTAGTCTGGGGACCTACCTATTGCATTTCTCGTAGCGGAAGCATCGTTTACAATTGTCCATAGCCGTTTATTGGGCGCTACGAATGTCTATCATAGCGTCTGTACCTCGGAGCCAATACCAGAGCCACCACGTGACATAAAATGCAATCGAGGGCCGTACAAATCCCTTTTTGTTCTGCGATTGGATACCGAAACCAGGCGAGAAAAACGGCCATGGTCACCATGCTGCTCTACAGAGTGAAATGAAATAAGCGTGCAAGGGAGCATGGGAACTCCCAGGCTAAGTTATGGTGGTTGATATGTTGGTTGCTCTGTAGATTGCCAGATCATGATTATGGAAGAGCTTCCCAGAAAGTTGCAAGGGTGCTTAATATGGTTGCTGGGCTGTTGCTAGGATGGAGATGGTGGTTGCTATGTTGATAACTGGGTCATCATTGTGGAAGTTCTTGAAAAGGAAGATAGTAGGCAAACTTACATTTGAAAAGATAGAGATTGTGAGACTATGGTTATTGTTTATTTGAGTAAAAATAGGACTAATAAATTGCACAAAAAATAAAATGAAAAATAGGGTATTTGATAGGGGAATCAATACACCTGTTTCAGACGTTGAGTCATTGGAAATGTTCTGAAACTATTCTTTTTTTCCCCAGAGGGCTTGGATAACAATCATGTAGGTCCTTGGAACTCATGCCTACCACTTTTCTGTGACGATGAGGGCACACTTGATTTTGTAGGCTAATGTATCAACATGACATTAACATTGCTCAGGAAGAAAATTGTTCAATTTGTTTGATAATGTTACTTACAGGTGCATTTGGCATGTCTTTGCTCAATTTCAGCCGCTTTGGAACGCCTGATGGATTTCCGAGGACTGAGCAAACTAGCAATTTATGCAAAGAGGATCAAGTGGAGATCTTGAATTAAGATTGAAGATGAGTGGTATCTTTAGGTTTAAACAATCACAGTAGGCTACTCAATGGATAGTTTGCGGGAAGGTTGTGCAAAATGTGATATTCCCTGCACAACATAACTACGGAAGATTGGCCGTAATACCCACAGATAATATACACGGGTATGCACAAACAAATTCAAATGTTCATGCAGCGTCAGAGTCTCCAAAATTGAAACAGCTATGGAAGACCTATTCCATCCATAATAGACCTACTTGGAAAAGGATGTTGTTTTCTGCAATGAAGCCAGCGACAGTCGAAGATTTTTTTCAAAATAAAAGTCAGCACTCAGCTTCTATAGTAGGCCTATAGTAAAGGGATGAGTGTTTATGACCATAACACCACACCAAAGGTAAAATATAGGCCTACTTTGAATTTTATATCAATTGAAAATAATCAATTGAATAAGTTAAAAGGGAAAAAAAAGGTGTAAATTCGCAAAGATTGCATACAAGGCCAAATTCCATGATGCCTTTTCAGCCCAGAGCTGTCCTCATGATCTGCTGCAGGACCTTTTGCTCTGATCAGTGCAGTTACCTTTCTACTGTACGCTGTGATGGTACTGCTGAAGATGCTCTCAATGGTACCTCTGTTGCAGATAGTCAGGATGGGGGAGGGAGGGGAGGTGGGCTTTCTGCAGGAAGTAGAGACATTGCCAGACTTTCTTGGTAATGTTTGGTGTTCTGAGACCATGTGATGTGGACACAGCAGACTAGAAATGAAAATACTTAGGTAGTCTAGTACTACTAGTAATACTTAGGTAGTACAGTACCACTAATGTAGCCTAGCCCACAAATTACAACCCTGATTAGAATATCATTCTGTCACTGGCAACTAATCGGAGATGCAGAACATGTTTGGCTTACTGTGGTGTCTTGATTCTAACATAACTGTTTCCTTAGATAATGTACTAATTTAACCAAGTTACTAAGATTTAATTAAGTTAAGAGTGTTTATTTGGTCATCTTTAGCCAGTGATCCATTGCTCGACGTCTTTACTGAAGTATCAGATAGAAATGTCAGGAAATCACAATAAATAAACACTGACCACATGCAAGTCTTTATGTTTCAGGTTTTCATTTGCTGTGAACTTGTTTCGGAAAACAACAAGCATGGAAACAAAGAACGATGTAGTTATGTCAGACATTGCACATGCAATGACAGACATGGCAAGTAAACTATATTCAGCCTGTTAGTGTGAAGTCTCTTTTGTGTCTGACTGAATCGCAATGTCTTCTTTTTCCCCACACCATTTACTCTCAAAGACTATGAGAGTATGAGCTTGTAGTGACCCCTCTATACAGCACTTTGGTCGGTGCAAACTGTTTTAAATTTGCTTTCTAAATTAAATCTACTTACTTATTTACTTACTTCACAGGCCCTGACTGACTGAATCAGGCCAATTAAGTCTTTGAGGGTTTAGGCCTCATTATAAAGCCTTAAGGGAAACATTTGATCTCAGTGTAACTCCATACAGAACAACAAAAATAACACGTTAGAGAGAGATACAAGATTTTCTCTCTTGCCTGAGGTAAGGGAAAGAATCCCTGGAAATTCTTCTGTGACAAACAGAACGTACATCATTAATACTGTATAAAAACATACAGCAGCAGAACAGTAGAAAAAGAACTTTACAAAGTTACAAATCACCAGATCCATTGGTTCCGCCATTAACGAGCAAATAGCTGTGCTCTCATTAATTTCACTCTATTTGTCTCATGTCCAGGGATGCCAAAGACAACAGTCTGAATAAACTCCCAGATCTGGGTGCAGGGTTTTGGGTAGTCCAGCTGAAACACAAAGAATGCCTTGAAGCAGGCATCAACTGCACTCAGAAGAGATGGGTGCTCCAGCGCGGTCCCATTGATTACGGTGAAGGCCTGGGAACACTCGTGTCCCTTCCCCAGCAAGAGAACATACGGGTATTCAGCTGTCGAAACACTGAGGTAGTCAGCCAAGATCGTTCCGAACTGCAAAAGAAAAAAGAAAGATAGTCAGCCAAGATGGTTCCGAACTGAAAAAGAAGAGAAAGAAAGAAAGAATTGGATTACCGGTATAGATTTTACTTGTTTTAAGTGAACTCTAAAATATCTAGTTTGCGTATAAAGCAGGTCACTAGAGTAAAAATTTTGTTGTCTTCACTTACAGGTTGAGTGTCGATGAAGGCCTTTTGACACTCTAAACTGCTGTGCCGCAACACTTGCTTTCCAACTCGGTAAGGTGCAGGTGGGAGAAGCGTAGGCAACAGGTGCAATGCAATGTCCCCTCGCTGGTCTGGGATATTAAAACAGGTCATATGAAATGAAATGCATTAGAGAGCACAGTTATACAGCTGACAACTCGATCCTAAATCTCAGGGTGTCATGCGTGACGTTTACAGTATATTTATTATGCACCCAAAGTGACTTATATCCGTCATGTATTAATTAACCAACTTCTGGGTCAAGAGCAACTTAGGTTTAACCTTTTTTTCTAAGAAGCAAACTCTAAGGATGTAATGAAGTTTGAACAAGATGGGCAGTCACCACACACACTGTAGAAAGGTTCTTAAACATTGCTTTGAGATGTGATCTGACGAGGGTTCTATCAAAATGCTGAAACCAACCCCAGTTTGTTGTTCATAATCAGTTGTAATTATAACTATTATGAGTAATTACCAGGGGGAAGCATGTCTATGCCGGTGAGAATGATGTCCGTCCGTTCTGTCTTGGCCATGCCAATAATTCTCTCTGAGAACAAATGGTTCCAGTTCCCTGTTAACCTTCCACAGACCTCTGGGTACAGTACTGAGAAATCCTGAGAAATCTGCATACAGAAAAACATACAAAAAAAATCTTCACAAGATATCTTCACTATACTATACTATACAATTACATTTTTTTCATCTATTTCCATTCAGTGGTGACACTTACCATGCCTGGGGTGTCCAGTAACCGTGGAAACTCTGCAATGAAGTCTTGTATTGGGTTGGTTTTGTGTGCTCTGATCCACTTTGCCCTGTAGATGGCAGTCTGGTGCATAAACTCAGCCACCTGAGCAGGAGGCCACTTATTCTTTTTCAGCCACTCGGCCAACTGCAAAGCACGCTCCGGAGTAATGGCTGATTCTGTAAATGGCCAAATAACAAAGCATTTAACAAGCACAGAGAGCAAGACTTAATCTAAATGGCTGGAGAAGAAGACGTACGTAAAACTAACTCATTCAAAATCTATAAGCCGATTTAGTCTGAACAGGATGCTAGGCTCTTTGCTGGTTAGTTAAATTAGTGCTGCTGATAGAGCTCTGTTGCACACTGTTTGTTTGTTTGTTTGATTGATTTTTTGCAATTATTTCAAGGCCAAAACAGTACAATAAGATAATAAAATAATGTAAATAAGTTTGTTAATATCAATATTAGGTTAAAAGAGGTTAAAAAATTAAAAACATTTAAAGGTGGGACCTTAGAAAATATATTCGTGAACAAATCTTCTTTATAAAACTGCTGCCTTTTAGTCCATAGGACAGAATAACAAATTAAAATGTGCTTGACTGACACAGGCCTGCTATAAAAACTACAAAGTGGAAGTTCATCTCCCGTCCTGTTAGACACTGCAGACCTGTAGACATGCAAGGATATCCTGTCTTACCTGGCAAAATGTCCTGTGTTTCTTGCTGTGATTCCTGTGCTGCTGAATTACGTTTCTGCCCTCGGTGAAGACGCTTGCGCACGTTACGCAGCCGCTCCTCCAGAAACCCAGTGGCTGGCTTACGGTTCCTACCCGGAATGAACCACGCATCCTGGTGTTGACGAAGCAAACAGCACTTTTAGGTAGGTTAATAAAGCAATAGAACTACATGTAGTCAAGGTGACTAAAAATGTCATAATCAAATGAAAACTAAATTAACATTGCAATAAAACTTAACACTGAAAACTATTTGATATGATAAGCAGCATGGCAGCATAGTAGACTTACATAGCCACTGCCTTCAGATTCTCTCAGACATGGAAACTGCTCCACTACAGATGATGCCAGCCGTGCTTTTGTACCTGCCGTAGGACTTCACAACAATGGATATGTGCATTGGTCATTAATCATCAGAACTGACACCAGTTGGCACCAGGCAATAAATTCACTGCATTCCTTACACTAGTAACATGGATGTGACAAATTAAATTCCTTATGTCATTGTATGAAGGATAATATAATATACAACATAATGAATGACATTATAGTATAGCATTTTACCCATTAGTTAGTCAAAAACAGTGAATACAATCTGTGAATGAGGAATACTGACTTCTCTCCAAACTTCTCCATCAAGTGGGACACAAGGAGGCGAACCATTAGCCGTCGCTCAGCGTGAGAAATGAGGCCGTTTTCATCCAGACTGGTGACCAGATGCCTTCCTTCAGGTGTTTTATTCAGAATCTTACGGATGTCCTGTTAAAAAACATGTAGAAACAAGAGGCAATCAAAAAAAAAAAAAAAAAAAAAAAAGTCCATAAATCTAAACATATTATTTTTCACTACCACACAAAAAATTTAACCGAAAATATAATTAGATTTGCACTTACGAATGTGGCAATGTCCCCCAGGGAAATTTCTTGACGTATAGCAAATGCAGGTACCCTTGGCGCTGGTGCATCAAACATGCAAAAACAAATTCAGTTTTCAGATTTCAAACAAGAGCAGTTTGGTAGAGACTGCGTGAAATAGTGAAATCTATCTGAAACAGTGAAAATTAGAAGAGTTTGTGTGATAGACACTGAGTGAGCTGTGATGGAGATCCTGTCCTACCTGGTAAAGTGTACGGTGTGTCCTGCGGCGATGCCTGAGCGGACGAGTTCCCCCGCCGGCCTCGGTGAAGACGCTTGCGCACATTACGCAAACGCTCCTCCAGAAACCCAGTTGCTGGCTTGTGGTTCCTACCTGGAGTGAACCACGCATCCTGATGTTGACAAAACAAACAGCAGGACAGATGTGTTAGCAGTAGCACATTCATCTTTTTAAATAGAGGCTAAAATAAAGATGTTCCAGTTTATTCTAGTCCAAGGAGTACAGTAGCTGTTGCAAGAGGGTGAGAAATATTACACTTGAGAGAGACCCTGAAGATCTGCATGAAAAGGACTGGTGCATAATAGTGTAGATCTGCATGACTGGTGCATTAAAGTGTAGTGGCATAGTGGACTTACATAGCCACTGCCTTGAGAGTCCCTCAGAGATGGAAACTGCTCCACTATTGATGATGCCAACAGTGCTTTTGTACCTGTAGAAGGACTTCATAGCAATGGATATTTGCATTGGTTATTGGTGCAATACAACCAAAACACACAGAACAGTCCAAAACAGCAAATCTGTGAGTGACAAATACTGACTTCTCTCCGAAAATCTCCATTAAGTGGGACACAAGGATGCGAACCATTCGTTTCCTCTCTGTGTCAGAAATGAGGCCGTTTCCCTCTAGACTCGTGACCAGGTATTTTCCGCCCGGTGTTCTATTAAGAATCCTCCGGATGTCCTGCAAGAAAAACACACACAGTTTACATGAGCAATGTGTAAGACTTATAGCAGGGGTGTCAAACTAGTTTTCTAGCACAGGCCACATGAGCATTGTGCTTTTCCACAGAGGGCCTCCATACCTGGTCTATATACAGTTGTTTCACCCAGACTACCAAGTGCTGGGTGAAACAAAAACCCCTAATTCCATCTTCCTTTCCTGTCGGTAAACAGTTTTACGATGCCCCTCATAGTACTGTACATGTGGAGCTGCCAGTAGCCTATTGCATTGCAGAAACCCCAAACTGTCTGTGCATGTTTGACATCCCTGATTTTATGGTTAAAATATCCAACACTGACATGGAAAGCACACAGCCACACAGTGTAGGGCAAAAATTGCCCTGAGGTTTATGCCATGGTATGTCACTGAAGTTAGCATTCAAATCCACCAGCTCCACACCAACCTTCTCGATAATTTTCTGCCACTGAGCTGCTCTATTACATATCATGCGAGTCAATGCACAGCTGCATTCAACACAAGTCAAAAGCATTCCTTGAAATCTCACACATGGCAGCTTTAGAATGTAGAAAAGTAGGAAAATCTGATGTCACCTTGACAAATCTGAGCATGTTATCTACAGCATTCACTTCATTGTCACAATGATAGGAAAAGGTAAAAGTACTATTTATTTATTTATGTATTTATTTGTTTATTTAAAAAAGGAGAACATGCACTTACAAATGTGGAAATGTCCTCAAGAGAAATGTCTTGTTCCATAGGAAACAGTGGGTCTGGGGCTGCTGTAGGTGTGCAGACATCTAAGAGAGAAAACAACTTCAGTAACTCAGTGCCTAATTCATGCTCAATGTGCAGATGCTCAATGGTGTTTTTGCCCCCAATGGCACCTTCCAGGCAGCACAGCCTAAAAGGCACAACCTTTACCCTATTCCTAACCCTAACCCCCCTCAACCCTCATCCTAAACCTAAACCAAGGGGAGTAGTGCCTTGAAGGCAGCGTTGAGGGCAATAAAATATCAAAGAACTGTGCAGATTTGAAAGGAGAAGAGTCTCTTTCAGAATTATGAACCTGGCAAAGTGTCCTGTGTTTCCTGCCAAGGTGCCTGCGAGTTCCCTCGTTGCTTACGGTGAAGACGCTTGCGCACGTTCCGCAGCCGCTCCTCCAGAAACCCTGTGGCTGGCTTATGGTTCCTAGCTGGTGTGAACCACGTGTCCTGGAGTTTGCAAAATAAAGAGCAGGAAAGAAATTTGTATAATTTATTTATTATCTAAATCTAAATTTATTTGTCATCTAAATCCTGATGATTTCTGTGGTTGTTTATAAACGGACATGAAATAATGCACATAATTGTTATGGATCTGCATAAACTTAACTAGTACAGTACAATGAGGTGGTCACACTATTGACTTACATAACCACTGCCTTGACATTCCCTCAAACATGGAAACTGCTCCACGACTGATGACGCCAGCAGAGCTTTGGTATCTGAAGTTGGACTTCACAATAGTGGACATTTATATTGGTTAGCCTCAATGGAGAAGGAAGGAGAGAACGAAAGCTGTGTACAGTAGGCACTGATATTGTCAGATGAAAGATAGACAGAGGTAGATATATAGGTGGATAGCATACTTAGCATAGCCCTACAAACATACAGTACAACAGCCAGGTACACAAACAAAGGAGTAATATGGTTGCTTAACACACTTGGACTGAGGAGACCCAGTCCTGAGTGCAGAGCCAGTTACCCGTACATTGTGAAAGAGATCAGAATCATATCTGTCTGGATGTACAGGCCAGGCATCCGAGGGAAAAATACTTACTTTTTCCCAAATTGCTCCATCAAGTGAGACACGAGGATTCGAACCATTTTTCGTCTCTCAGGGTGGGAGATGAGATTATTTTCGTCCAGACTGGAAAGCAAATATGCTCCATTTGGAGCTTTACTAAGGATCTCACGGATATTCTAGAAAGTTTACAGGAAAGGAAATATTATGAAATTAAGATTGTGAAGAAATGTACAAGAAATTACAAGATGTAGACCTACTATAAGACTTACAAATATGGCTCCTTCATTCAGCCCAACAGTCTGTGCTGTAGGAAGTTCTTCATCCGGCGAGGAGACATATTCGGAATCAGAACTTAAACCCTTAAAATAACAGCAATTTGTTTTGTTGTAAAAATAGCAAACAAATCACAGAAAATACATGTGAAATTGAGTTTGCTTGCAAATCTAAATTGAAAATCAGTAAATTATTAGATTAAATTCTACATCCTACAAGTGCACTTACAAACATGGTTCCTTGATCTGCAGCAGCTTCCTGCTTTGGAGAATATTCCACTGAGTCCATTGAGTAGGCAGATTCAGAATCAGAGCTCGAAACCTTAAAGCAATAGCAAATACTTTTGATGTAAATCTAGCAAATAAATTAGGATAGAAATAAACAAACTTTTGTGTATTGTCAACAGAAAATATAGCACTTGCAAATCAAAAAAAGGTTCATAAGGTTTTAAGTTTCTGTCTGCCCAAAATCCTAAACAGAACCTTTATCTGTTCCTCCTTTGGATAGAGGATCATCATTTGCAATAACGTTTGTTTAACTCAATCAAAAGGCCTCAATCATAACAATGCATAAACGTTTTTCCACATTGAGAGGCATTCCTATGAGTAACTACTGTAGGGGATCATCAAAGTCATATTAATGGAAAACAGTCCTTCATCCTTGAACAAAACAACTGCTTTTATCTCATGTGGGCAACAGCTCAAAAAGAAAGGGTAAGTACTGTAAATGGCCATGTAAACAATAACTTGTGACACCAGTATTATGTTATTCAATCCCTGTACATTGATTTTTTAATTGAAGTTGGCACAGGGAGGTATTTATTTTACAGTTGAAATATATATAGTCATTGACACGGTCACTGGAACTTTTGTTGGACGCAGGATTATTATAATCTGTACAGAGCGGAATGCGGTTAGAAACAAGAAATGAGATTAAAATTGGGATTGTAACAGTGAGGTAGAAACGGAACACTCAAACCTGTGTTTTAAAATAAAACTGATGTAAGATGGTACTAGAAATGTCTTACCAAACATGGTAATGATGTTTTTGTCACAGAAATATTAACCACTGCCTTCAGAGGTGATCAAAGCTTGCCAATCAAGAAAGCTTAACAGGGAGTGGATTTAAATAGTATCAAAAAACAATAAAGCATTTTATATATGTTTTTACACACACCAATGACATTGTTATAAATTAGGCACTAGAGGTACAATAATGAACTAGACAAAGATGCTTTGGAACAGATTTTGCCACAATGTTTATATACAATGAAAAGTTTGAGAACCATGTACCATTTTAAAATTCAGTTCGTCTTACAAACTCTCAACTCTTCAGTCTATTTGTTTACTCCATATTTGGAGTGATTCTTTTTCCATTCAGTCAGAATACTATCAACCTCCTGAGTCATAAACCCCAATTTCAGTAAGTACTATTTCACTTCATGGTCTGTGGTGGTTAGTGTTGTTCTCCTCTGTCCTCCTCGCCTGACGTCCACTCATTGGCTTTTGGTTTGTGTTTGCGCTGGACGTGGTTCTTGAGGCTGACGTTGTGGTTGAAGCACTGGCCACATTCATGGCACTTGAATGGCTTTTCCCCAGTGTGGACCCGCATGTGAGACTTAAGGTGTCCTGATTGGTTGAAGGATCTGTCACACACTTTACAGATGTAAGGCTTCAATCCAGTGTGGACGGCCATATGTCTCTCCAGTTTACAGGCCTGTTTGAAAGTCCTACTGCAGACCTTGCAAGTGAACGTATTGAACACCCGGTGCGTCTTCCTGTGTGCACTCCGGGCGTAGAGGTCTGCAAACCTTAGTGGGCAGTGGGGACAGGAGAACTTGAGCTCCTCGTTCAGATGGATCTTCTCGTGCTCAATCTTCTGCTTGCGGAAAGTGAAGCGCTTAAGGCAGTAGAGGCAGCGCACAATGTAGGGCTTGCCTCTCAGGTGGACCCAGGTCATGTGGCTCAGGAGCCCCTTCTGGCTGGCAAACCCCTTCCCGCACACGAGGCAGGAGTTGGGACGGGCTTTGTACTCACAGATATGGGGGGGTCCGCCACTGACCTTGTTCCGCAGGGTGATGAACTTGCCGCAGTCTGGGCAGGGCTCACGAAACTGTTTTACACCGTGGCACTGTCGGGCGTGCTTCTGGAAACTCTCCAAGTCATCAAGGCACACAGCCAGATCCTGGAAGTTAACCGGCTTATGCTCTGTGTTGTTAGTTGAACTGAGCTCCTGATTGTTAATGGCATTTGACTCTTGACTCCTAGCACTGGTGGTGGTTGGAGCCTTGGAAATGTCCTGGTCATTGCTATTGGTGTTCAATTCTTGGTTGCCAATACTGGCGTCCCTCAGGGATCCATCCTTGGTGCCACACTGCAGGCAGCCGTAGATGCGCTTGTGGCGTAGTTTGTAGCAGTTGCGCGTGAAGTCTGAGTTGCAGTTGTTACACCACACCATAGGGGGCTCCAACTCTGCTTCCCTGTTTATCTCAGAGGTTTCTGACGACGGAGCGGTAGTAGCTGACCCTGATGGAGACCAAAGCCTCTTAGACTTCATGACCCATTCTTCATCATCATCATCATCATCATCACCATCATCATCATCTTCTTCTTCGTCCTCAGTGTCATCATCCTCCACTTCCTCTTCTTCCTCACCCTCTCCTTCCTCCTCTTCATCTTTATCCCCTATGTCTTCAACTGGCTCCACCATCACAGAGAGAGAGGTTCCATCTTTATTGTCTGTGTTGGTTTGTCTCTGGTCATCCATGCTGTCATCTGAACCATCATAGATGACGGTCACAACATCACCCCCCTGGACAGAAATAAAGGAGAAAACATACAATAATTACATGAAGCACAATACGGAATGGTTTGCATTAAGTATTTGCATCAAGTAATGAAGAAATGAAGTGTTATGACACTGTTATGACAAACGTAGGCCTGCGGCATAGTTCTGTGAACATAACGTATGCCCAAGAATGTCACAAGAATTACGTCATCATTGCGACAAGTGTATGCATGTATAGCGTAATCTCCTAAATTTTTTAAGCTTTGCGCACAGAGCCCTCACTAAGTTAGCAGGCAAAATGATTCACTAATATGCATTTGTGTGGAGTACACCTGGATGTGTCCCAAAGGGTTCTGTCCGTCTTTCTGTCCGTCTGTCTGCAGGATAACTCGAAAAATACTGCACGGATTAGGATGAAATTTTCGGACAATGTGTATATTGGGACAAGCAAGAGCTGATTAAATTTTGGTGGCGATCGGTGATCCAGAACATGATCTGGAATGTATATTGTGTCTGTGACCACATTGCCTTGGCGGAGGTCTGCGCTCTCTGAGCGCTTCTCAAGTTTGTTTGTTTGTTACAGTTGTTAACTGAAAAAAATAGCTTTTTAATTATGGTTGATGTTCAGCAACTGAACTAAGTTGCTGTGGTAGGGCACAGGGCACAGGGCACAGGACACAGGTATATCAGGTGGTATGTCAGGCGGGATATCTCATTCGGATATCTAGACTCCTAGAGTAATACTCAGTACATACCCCTTCCTCTGCTGATTCTGTCTCTGAATTTGGGGTCGGAATGGTGGTCTCTTGTATAACCTGTACAGCACAGACAGAAAAAGAGACTTACATTGACTCAAGGATACATGTCGTCTACAATATCAAATTTACTTTATTCGATTCAAAAATCTGGTGTCAAAGTCTAATGTTATCAAAGACATGTGATAACCTAAGCATGGATAATCACCAAAGCATGCTAACCATATTGAAGGTAGTCAGGGATATTACAATATTTTACAATATCTACAATATAATATTTTAATTAACCTGATGTTAATTTTTAAGCAAACTGTTAGACTGTTTAGGCCTCCTATGGACTTATATGCAGGGCAGAGGCCACATGAATTCCACATGTTCATACTGACTGAAGCATCAATTAGTTCTGGTCCAAAACTAACAAGCTGGTTAGTTCCCACACATTGATGGAAAGGAAAACATTGTGGAGAAATGTACACACTAAATAGAAAACCACTGTGCAAAATACACACTCATACTCTGACAAACACATCTGGTCCAAAACTGCTACGCTAGTTTCCAACAATGCATGCAAAAGCATAAACTAGCAAACAAGGCACACAAGGCATGCAAAAAAGTTTTCAAGACGTCAACTGCATAAAAAGCATAGTTGGTGTGCTAACTACAGTATCTAGAATGCCAAATATATTTTGACTGTGTACGGTTAGGGATGGGAATTGACTTTTAAAACTGTTTAATTTACATTAATATGCACCTACTGATCCAACTACACGTAACTTACAACCCCAAATCTAAAAAAGGGTAGACAAGTCAAAATTTTTGCACTAACTAAAAAAAAAGAAGAAGAAAAAAAAAAGAAATCGCAGCTTGTCAGCCATGAGCTGTACATATAACTAACCTCTAGGAAAGCAGGTGACCTCCCGAAAATTGTGGTCCGTCTAGTGTTGAGAAAGAGGGCAAATTTTCGCTACAAATTTTGTGAGTGTACGGTGTCGGCAGTCATTCCCTCGTTCTTCGCCCACTTCCCCCTCCTGCACAGCGAGCGCCTGAATGGGGTTTGCAGGCTGGAGGAGACCTGAGGGACTGACTCAAGCAGCCGACTGTCACAGCGTCAGTGTTAGTATCCGTAGCAACAGTCTGTCTTATACAGTAAGCTACAATGGATGAAATGAGAGAATATTTGCACAGCAATTGATTTCATTATGGCTGTTTTTATGCATTTATTATTCAGAAGAGAACAAACCTGCTTGCACGGCAAGATCCGGCTAGTTAAAGAGGCAGTGGCACTCATGTGTAGACTACAGTGTCGAATCCTCCACTAGAATACTAGAATACTATACACTGAAATACTATTCCTTTCCACCATGACCCCAAGGTAAAAGGCTAGCTTTCAGCAAAGCAGACACGACACATGAGTTGCTGCAATGCTGTGCCATCAGCAAATCATGGCAATACGACGAGCAAACACGCTCAGACAAAAAACAAACAAAAACAAAACTGAAGCAGTTCTAAACAGGAAATGATCGTTAAATAATTCCCATCCCTATTTGTTCATGCAGTGAGGCCATGCGTACAGGGAACAGCATTCTGTAGTGAATATGCTTTGGGCACCAGAGGTGGAAAACACTGGCTTCATAAAATAAAGACCAATCATGGATGGTTCTACCTGAGTACTTTACATAAGGAATTGCACCAATTACCTGATCTGCTTAGTAAAAGTGGAAGACTACTTCTGATTGGAGCAAGCTGATTAAATTTGTTGGCTTAAGAATTTGGTAGAGTCTTGCTTTCGAAAGCCAAGGGTTTTCCATCTCTAGTCAGTTTGGTCGCATATCCTTACCTCAGGGTTCTCTGTGGGGTCGTTGATGATCTGGTCTGTGGGGTGGCTTGCCCACTCCCTGCTGTAGTGGCACTGTTGACACTTCTGTGTGATGTAGAAGAACCATCCGTCGCGCTCGGTACTGATGCTGCATTCACTGCAGCACACCAGGCACTTCTGGAACAGCTGCAGCAGGCACTCCAGCTTCACCACCACCTCATCTGCACTAACCACAGGGAGCAGAAAGTCAGACTTTGCCCGTGTCTCAAATCACGCATTTCTATCAGTTACAATTTCATGACCACCTCATCTGCACTAACCACAGGGAGCAGAAAGTCACACTTGGCCCGTGTCTATATCACCTACTTCTATCAGTTAAGTTACGTTGATCTTTATCAGTTTATACAGTTACCTTTAGCACACACCATTGTAGCCCTAATGACGACACTGATATTGTACCACCTACCTTGGCATGCACCATGGATGTAGCCTGACATAGCCCGACCATAATACTGCTGTTCATCCGTATTCATGGTCTGGAGGTTCGTTAACCTGACGCGATTATACTGCGGGAGGGAGGGCATTCACTTCTGGTTTGAAACGATTGGACAGCTCGTCTAATCAGCTTCGCTTATTGGCCGGTAGACTCTCTACCGATGTAAACACGCCCCAGAGGACCGTGCCCAGACCATGATACGTATGAACATTCGTATTATGGGCGGGCTATGCCAGGCTACCATGGATGACCCAACAAGGGTTATTGCACAATTGCCCAGAAGTCACTTCTTGCAGTCTCAGACCAAAGTATACAATGCTATGTCGTCCATAGTGTCAACTGACAACTTGCTGTCATAGTGTACATTTTCAACGTTCAGTGTTGCCCCAAATGGATCACTGCTGTAACTAGGCAAAGATGACTGACGTAACCCCCATTTTAATCGGTGACTCAAACAAACATTCAGATTGATGACTGTAGTTTCGCAGAGGTTGTGAGTGAAAACACACTATGCACTGGAACAGTGTTTGAAGTGCTCAAATGCACAATTTGAGTCATAGCTTCAGACTCAATATTAGAAAAAAGATAACAACCAGTGTTTTTGTTTTTTTTTTAAATGTAAACACCTCTAGCATGCTATCATTAATCACAACCAACTAACCAGATAATCTATACATTATGTGCAGAATGTGTGTGTTTTTATTACCAGGCTAAAAAAAGCATCAGACTGCGTGAGGCTTGTTTGACTCAGGAGCTGTTATGGGAGCTGTTGCATATGTTTCACCTTCAATAAATTTGTCTACTTACTTGCCGTGATTCTCGTCTTCACACTTAAGTGCAGCAGGAGCAGGCACTGGTGAAGGTGCCCGTACAGCAGCAGGCATGAAGCTTTGGAATCCTAATGAGATTCCAGGTGACAGTGAATTCTGATCAAAACTGAAAATGAAAAACCAAGAGAAATAGTCTTTTCAACTTGCATATCAACGTGAGAATCAGTAGCATGGTGTAATGTAAAAATGCCAAATTAATAATTTCAGTTCACCTACAGAAACCACACAGTTATGGGACTGGTCAATTATGTCTTTTGCTTTAATTTTTTTCTATTTCATCTAATGGCTATTGCTCCATAGCGTATGAACACTTTTCACGGTAAAACACTTTGCAATAACCAGAGATAAAACAAGAGACACTTGTGATTAAACCATTGACAGTAAAAAATAGGATTAAACCCAAATTTTGCTACTTCCGCTGCCGAGCGGAAATCTTCTGTCCAAACCGGAAGTAGTGCCAAGACGTTTGTTTACCAACATGGTGATCTAACCAATTTAGGGCAAATTAAAAATCTCAACTATAAACCTTAGTATAGCCAGAATAATGCCCTCGCATTGAACTACTTGTATGGGTTTCACTATTTAAACGTGTGTCTAATTGTCGAGTTGCTGCTGCCAAGATCAGACTGGCTGAGCAGCAGCGTCCATCGACAAAAAAACATAATGGCTCAGCATAACACTATTCCCCCAATACACACCTGTCTAGCAAAAACAGAGCAAGATCCTCATCTGTCTTTATGCATTTCAGTTCCCTGAGATTTCTCCACCGCTGGAAACCCGTGCCAATGTTCACTCGACTCTTAGCCCTTGCCAGATCATATCCCTTCTTTTTCAATTTCTGTTCCTCTGATCTTATTCTTTTTGGCTGTCTTCTTAGAGGTGCTGTGTCTGGAGGTTTGTCTATCTTCATCGTATTCATAATGTCTACATATAATGTGGAGTTCAGGAGTAAAGTGTAAAGACTGGTTGCCTCTTCCTCGCTGCTGAGGTGCTAAGTTACGCGTAGAGGGGATGCTTGTTGCGGATTGGTTTACATCAAGGTTTGGCAGGAACCAATTACAGGGTGAGCAATCAGTTGACCCACCAAGACCACCACTGAGAAACTTACTGCGTTCTTAATAAACATGACAGTAGGGTCACTACCCGTTAATAACTCAACAATCTTACTGCCAACAGTATCTTTCACTATAACGTGGCAGGGCATCATTTGTGTATGTGCAACGCTCACCCTTTTTCTTGTTGCCACAAAGTTCAGCATCTCTAGTTAACGTTACCACAACTTTGTATCGCTCTCATGGGAAAGCTTCGGAAAAGAATGACTTTGTAAATATCGGTCCTCAAATGTGTTTGCATTTACAACAACCAATCTTGACTTTGCCTACCTGTCCAGTAAAAAATTAGCCACCTCTGCATCGGATTGGAAACCTTTATGTCGGCGGAGTTCTCTCCACCTTTTGATCGATTCACTAATGTAAATCCTTGTCTTCGTTCGCTCCTTCTCAATTTCTCTTCTCCTCGCCTTGTATTCCTCCGAGCGTCTTTTCTTCGGTCGCTCGGCCATTTTCTTAAATTATCGGTAATGTCTAAATAGATCGTTTACTCTCAGCTTCATGATAGCGTTATTCAACTCTTCGAACCCCTATCGTCTCTTTGGTGATCCTCCTTCTGCTGTTGAGTGTTATGGCACTTTAACAAAATGTTCTACCGCCATCTACTGGGCTGGGGTGCATGCCCTTTTTCTTATTATTAACTTATTTAGCTCTAATGTTCAGAGGCTGTTTCTCATGGGGGTGTGCACTAGGCACTAGGCATAGTGCACCAGGTAGGCTAACTAGACACCTGCAGCCAACACATTGAGGATTTCCCCTGTAGCCTATGGCAGACCACCCCTAATGTAATTAGTCAATCATCATACTTAAGTGTCAGCCAATGTTGTGGGACCTCACCCACCTTCTCCTAGCCTGACACGCCAGACTATATCATAAGAATGTATAGTCTGAAGACCACTGATAGACTGTGCCTCAATGGAGGGGCGGGTGATTGCGTTGTCTTTCAAACTGCCTCTCCAAGTAATAGGGTAGCGTTCCGGCCAGTGGTACCAGTTGGTATATCAAACTTTTCCTGTAGCCCGTTGGTAACACGGCAAAGACATCTTTTTTCAGAACGAAAGACTTCAGTGCACTTTCTTGTTTCACTTTCAAAGAAAATGGCAAGTGCAATTTGTCCAAAACTAAAGCCAAAGACGATTCTCTATAGGCTACGGCTCTGGTTTGAGCAGGACTGTCATCATCGTACAAAGCCCGCCTTACGATTTTCTGTACATATACCGCGCTGTGATTGGTTATCCACCATCAGAGTCAGGATACAACGGGTTTCTATCAGGGGTCTCTAGACATATCCGCTGTGCAAATTCAAATTTGCTACCGTTTGGGGTACGTCTAGAGTTCTAGGCTAACCTTCTCCTGTGACATACGTGGTCAGGAAAATTCGAAACATGTGGTTTTAGCATACAACAGTTTCTAACAGTGTAAATTGGCTATTTTAACAATTGAGGCATTTTATCAAACTTACATTGTGGCAGAGGCAGTATAGACCCAAGAAACACATTTAAGTGTTTTTTCCCCATAATATGACCCCTTTAAATAAAATGAAAGAAAGGAAGATAGACAACTTTGCCAAACATATAAGCTAATAAATGTTAAATGTAACTGCACTGTTAATGTTCTGGTTCAGCTAGTGTAATAAATGACCAATACTTGCCTGAAGTTAATGGGTAATTACTCATGGATGAATTCATTATTCATAATGTAGGCCAAACTAATGTTAGATGTAGCCTAGGCTATTTTGGTGTGCCACAGAGTAAAGTGATTCTCTGATGATATTTAGGGAGAAATTATTACACCCCATAAATCACATTTCTCAGAGCTACATGATGCTTCAGTAGTCTAATGATTATTACAATTACAGGCCAATTCCATTTTTGGGGAAATTCTTGAATAAATGACCACTGTTTGTGCACTGGGCCCAGAATTTGATGCTACACTAGGGTTGCCACATTTGAATTAGACTAACACCAGTATGTCAGAATAGGCAGAGGGCTAGGCTACTGTCTAGTCCAGGGGTAGGGAACCTATGGCTCGGGAGCCAGATGTGGCTCTTTTGATGGTTGGGTCTGGCTCGCAGACAAATCTTTAATAAAAGGAATGATAACTTTAAAAATAAAACATTCTCATGTAGGCCTATTTCAATCCATTCATCTATCTATTTCAGTCTTGAATAGCACTTGAATAGCAATTGTGAGAAATGGAAAGCCATTCACAGATGAGGAGTATGCCAAAACACTCTTCTTGTGTACTTTTTGATTACTTTTCCAATGAAGATAAGATAAATTAATGAATAAAAGACATGCCTGTATATTGTATGGCTCTCATGGAAATTAATTTTAAAATATGTGCCATTCATGGCTCTCTCAGCCAAAAAGGTTCCCGACCCCTGGTCTAGTCTAATGGTAGCGATACCCATTAAATAAATAAATAAATAAAAAATTAGGGTTAGTCAAAGGACACAAACATGGGCAGCAGTGACAACATTCATGGTAAAAGTGATAACAATTGTAAAATACAAAACAAGAAGGCTACAATTGCCTTTGCATGACTGCACTGTAAAGATGAACTATAGTCAGGTGCATTTATGGAAAAAACCACCAAATCCAAAAAAAATTCTAACAAAAGGTTTCTCAGTTGTTGTTTTATAGTATTAGATGTCCTTAATAACATACTAAAAGTTTTCCAAAGTTTGACCACTAGAAAGGTGTCATTTTCAAGATGGCGTCCATGATGGATAGGAAGCCTGGGAGACACCCCAGGTGAATAGGGTAAAATTTTTAACTGACAGATATCACCATGAAACTTCCCAAGTTTATAACTTACATTAAGACAAATATTTTTTGTATTACAAATTTTGTCAAATGTTATGTTTGAATATGGAAATGAGGCAATATCTAATTAAATATGTACTAATTTGCATACATTACCAAAACTGAAAACTGAACAATGGATAAAGCCCCTTTCAAAATTCTTGTTTTATTTTGATGACATATGTAGTGTATTTTCCTGGTTCATATGGTAAAAAGGCACAAAGAAATGTTCATAATATCGTCAACATGGAAAGCCAAGTGAGGTGCTTCTTGCTCTGTGTGTGTGCTTCTTGTTCTGTGCCAATTCTAAAAAGACAGGGGCCCCTCTGAAATATGTCAACTGTCATGTGCAGACAATGTTCAACTCTGAAACTGGAAAGGCTGTTATGTGTTGGGAGGTGCAGAGAACAGTAAGACCAGTTATGTTCGCAGATGCAGCCGGATACAAAAACAAGTATCTGGAACGTCAGTGGCCACCGGATAACCCGGTCAGAGAGACGAAAGACCTAGGAATGGGCAATTCAGGGGGCACAAGGGTCACAGAGAGAGAGGGGTTCAGGGATGACAAATTAAGGGGAAATTCAGGGGACAGTCAGGGAATACAGAAGGTACTCTCATGAAGCACGAGGGAAGAACTTGCACGTGCATATGCATGCCACTTAATCAAACTTACGTTAATAAAGATTAGCCTGGTTCTCACAGACACTTCGTGCTTCGTGCATCTTCGTTCAACTTTGTGAGAACCAGGTTAACAGTGTGTAAAACAGTGTGGACAGGCTATGACTATCCAGCTGCATCTCCATAATATGGATTTACGATACCTCTGGCACCTCTGACCCCCCAGGCTGTACCTCTCTGAGACCAGGATTATGCACAAGGGAAACTCCAGCTAATGGGAAAGCGACAAGTGTCTGAACAAGGAACAGACTAAATAAATGGACAATAGTTGGTGTGTAAAACTAATAAATGGACAGTAGTGTCTTAACAATTTGAGTAAAGGGGGATGACCCATGATAAAACTAAAAGTTTGATTGACTTATGGAAATTCGGTCCTGCAACAAAAAGGACATGCAAACACAAGAGAACTTCGGAGAAGCTCGAGGAAACATCTTTGGGAGAAGCCAGAGGGAAATAGTGTGTGACTTGGACTGAACACTATCGCTTCCCCCAGTAGCATTGTAAACCGGTTAATGTTACTGAAAAATAAAGTCATTTTCGGCATTAAGTCTTAAATATATATCGTCTATACTTAAATAAATAATACTAAAATCAACTCATCATCTGGTAGTTCACAAGATTTCTGGATGCATAGTCAATAGAAGCAAGTTGTTTTCCTATCAGCAGGTGGGTCCATGTCCACAGGAGAGAACCAGTGTTGGTGGTCAATGTGATCTACAGCAAATATGGCCTACAGAACACACTGTTGTGTCTGAGAGCACACCTCCCCACGTACATAGCAAAGGTGAGTAATGAATTAGATTAATTTGTGTTTCTGTGTATAGAATTATTGTTGTTTATGCCTTTGGTAAAAGAGTAACTTGTCAATTACACACTTAAATTGCATCTTGGTTTATATTCATTATGTTTGACTTGACTGACTGACTGCGTTCTTCAGGTTTCCTAAAGCATAGTTACTAACCAGTTACCAACTAACTTAGTGGTCAAAGGGGCAAGCAACTTAGTTTCTTAGTCAGCAACTTTGTTTTTGAGAAAATGGGATCCCTGCTCTCACATGGGCTTGTGTCCCTGCAGCCATAGATATAGAACCATATAGCTCTACTATATTATATATAATTCTGTGTCTGCAGCCACCCAACGATGGCAGTGAAGACTGTAATGAGTTATGACACAAAGAATTAGGCATTCTGATATTAAAAATACCATGTACTGTATGTACTCATGTAAATAATGGCATTTGTTACATTTTAAATCAGCCTCTACAGAAACCAAAAGGAATAAATCAAACATGCATGGTTGGTAAGTAGATCTCCTCTTGTATTGTAAGTATCTCAAATTTTGGTGTAATGCATTTCCATTTAGGGTAATTATTAATTTCAAAACGTTCAAACAACTTGAAATATGATTGATGGTCCTAAGTTGTCTGTATGTACAGATTTGACCAGTGTTGGGAGGGTTACTTTTAAAATGTATTCCGTTACAGATTACAGACTACATGCCCCAAAATGTATTTTGTAATATTCTAATTAGAATATCTGTATGATAGATAAGTGAGTACAATTATAGGCCTATATTAACCAACATTTTACAAATAGCCAACAGGTCATGCTAGTAGTACTACGTTGTTTGACTTTTTACAGTGTAGGCCTACTGTATTTCAGTTTGCAATGAATTGCAGTAGGCTAATTAAAAGATAGGCTCAGGCTGCAGCAAAGGACTGAACAGCATGTTTCTGGTGAAAGTGCAGCCAGTGAAGTAGGCTACTTTGCACTAAAAAATTACAGTGTAGGATATAATCACACTGGAAAGCACTTTCTCTCGTAATAGCTAACCAGCCTGGATACACCCCTGAGTTTCCCCAAAGATCCGTCTACTTTGCAGCAGTGGATGCTTTGGCTGGATGGCAGACTGAAGCATCTGGTGAATTCCTCAAGCAAAGTGTGTAGTGCCCATTTCACCTCTGACTGCTTCAGAAACTGGCAAGAGAAACAGTCTGATGTTGCTGAAAACTTAATCCTCAAGACTGGTGCCCTGCCTACACATTTTATAGAGGTTCACAATGAGGTAGGATCATGGTCTCTCTTCTACAAGTTACTGGGGCACTAATCGACAATGGGGCACTAATCAAGATTCTAGTGCATCTCAACTGGACCCCAATGACGATCACCAAGAGGTGAGTCTAGAGAAACGGAACATTCCATGTGCCGTTTTCTTCAAAAATCACAATTGTCTGCAAAACCACCTCAGACACTCCCAAGGTCATAGCAAACGCCGCCTTTGTTCAGACTGTGGTGTTTTTTCTAACAGACGTTATGGAAAGCACACCCACGTCTGCAAACATAAAGTCAAACCATTCCTATGCCCTAATTGTGGGAGGAGGTTTAGAAATGAGTCCCGACTCAAGCTCCATGTTCAGTTTCACAATGAAGACTTAAGGACAAATTGCCAGTACTGCTATGAGACGTTCAAAAAGGAAGAAGACAAGAAGCGACATGAAGAGACTCACAATGGGGAGAGTCTTAAGTTCCGCTGCCCTGAATGTCCTAAGTGTTTTGCAAAGCAGCACACAAGAAAAGCTCACATTTCTACAGCACACTTCCAAGGTGGGAGGTTTGTCTGCAAAGTTTGTGACAAGGGCTTTCACTTTGAGTTTAAACTTAAGAGACACGAGGTGGTGCATACAGGTGTGAAGCCTTACACCTGTGACCAGTGTGATCGCTCCTTCAACCAGCCAGGCCATCTCAAGTCCCACATGCGTGTCCACACAGGGGAGAGACCCTTCATGTGCCATGAATGTGGGCAGTGCTTCAATCACAACGTCAGTCTCAAGAACCACGTCCAGCGCAAACACAGATCAGCACCTGATGATGATGACGATGAGTACAGAGAGGAGGTTTGAGACGACCTCAGGAACTGGGTCTGATGGCCAAAAGGAATCACATTTAACCTGTGACATGAATCTTCATTCGTGATTGTCCTTTGTAGACCCCTCAGTTATGTTAAGATTTGGTGGTGTTTTTGTTGGGGTTTTTCCATCTTGAGTTGGTTTTGATAACTTTGACAATAAAATAGTGACTTGTACACAACCATGCCATTCCTTTTGATAGCATAACTATCACAATTTACTGAATTGATGCACAATGCAATTTCATAAAATGCTTTTGTGGAATGAGTTACACCACTATGAGAAGAAGTGATAGACCTATGTATGAAATGGCATTTGTTTGGGTTTTGAAGGCTGCCCATATTTGAAAAGTTGTATCAGCAACTGTTACTTTACTTACTTACTTACTTACTTACTTACTTATCAGCAACTGTTACTACTAGTAATATCCGACTGAAATTTATATTGATGTGGGAAAACAAAATATGAAAAAGGTTGGAATGACCTTAATCACGATGTTGAAGATTGTTCCCTTTCCAGATAGGTTGGGAAGATGGTAGCTACAGTAAGCAGTGCAAGATTCTATGGTAGTTCATGTCATATGGGGATAGTTTGGATCAGCTTCAATCTCCATAAATATGCATGTTGTTGACGTGCTAGATATCAGAGCTACTCTCATAGTAGTAAGGAAAAGTTAGTCAATTTCTTAGCATTTCTGTGTGCTAATTTCTTAGATTTCTTTTTACATTGTGTTACAGGTGTCCAGAAACACCTTGCAATTTATCCATGGCCAAATCCTCTGGGCCCAGTTTTTCAAAAAGTGTAGCCTAATCTGTATCAAATTAATCTGGATTTTGAAATCCTACGTTGGCTACCCAGGATCACCTGATCCATCTCACTTTATGACCTTTTAAAAAAAATCTCTGCATTGGATCACTGTGACCCAGGTACCAAATTTCAAGATAACCAAATCCTTTTAACCACAGCTTAAAAAAGGAACCAATGTCGTAGCCATGGCAAAGCAAAGGGGGTATGTACACATATATGATGGTGCTCAGTATAACTTCCAGCTTAGCATCTGATTAACTTCCCCACTGTGTAGGCCTGCGGTTTCCCCTAGAGGGGACTATTTTACTCCATTTCCCCCACAGCGGAGCTATATTTGTGGGTGTGGTCAGACTTGCCGTCTGTATCTATAGCACCGCTCTGCTAAATTGTTGTTTCAGTGACTAGCTGGGTTGCCTGATCTGGCACTGTGCTGAAGGTTTGTCAAGGGAGAAGGATAATAACCTCACTCACGTCAGATGCAGCGTGAGGTTAGAAGGATAGAGGAGTTCAATTTAAGACCAATAAATAAATAAATGGGCAATTCCATGAAAAAGTAAACCTCACCTTAAAACTTCAAGTCTCATCTACATGGACATTCAAATTCTTTCAGAAAACTTCCAATACAAAAAAGTTTTGTCTAGATGTACATTATCATCTGAGCAAGTTTTGAAAGGATATCTATTTGTAATTTTTTTTTTTTACCTTATTCAGCCATAATGTAGTCTATGGAGGGGCTTATAATGGGAATAAGTGGGTGATAACACACACAAACCTGCAATGTTATCAGTTATTTTCTATCATTGTATTACTATTTCAGTCGTTACAGGTCAAAATCCACCAATTCACACTTGTTTTGTAGGTTTTTGGAAGGTTTTTCCAGATGTCACATCCGTAACGTCACGTCCATAACGCAATTTTTCCCACAATAACCCCAATGAAAACCAACTTATCTTACATTTACATTTAGATCAAGTTCAAGTGAGGTGTCCTTTTTGGTATGAATGGAATAATATTTACGTTTCTCAGGAAATTTCAGACTTCATAGCAAAAACTAATCTCCCATATAACCTTGTCCGTTTTTTGTCACGTCCATAACGCTAATTTAAAGGCTCATATTCTTATGATGTAAATCATGATATGAATTTTTTGAGTTCGCCTGTATTAAGCCACAAAGTTTGCATAAGTAGGCTATATGAAAGAAAATGTGAAATACTGCTAAACTTGCAGAGGTTATGTGGCCGTTTGTTCATCAATAATGCATGAAAATGTCACGTCCATAACGCTGGAATTGCCCCTACATCCGAGCCTAGAAATCTAGACCCCCCCCTAGCGGCAGCAAATTCATTCAACTGTTTAAAAACAGTTAGGCCTATGCCAACAGTGTGTTAATGAGCAAATCACGTTTAACATAAAACCTATGTATGTACCTATCTTATCTTTTGTCTTATGAGAAGTAGGCCTAGGCCTGACTATGTTTGTTGAAATGTTAATAAAGTGTAGGTGTAACGGAGGCCAGCATGCTCGGCTAGCATGGCGGCAGTAGGCTATGTGTAAATCCTCATCACCTAATTCCATGGGCGCTTCTAACAGCTGAGTTAGGTTTTTGGCTCAGTTGGTGAGCGTCCCACTACCACGCCGGGAGTATGTAGCTTGCGGGGTGGCGGGTTCGAGACCCGTGTGCGGTGCGGACCGCCACCGGCTACATAGGCTCCCATATCCTCACCTTCCCTAATCAAAAGACATCAGGCTAGGCCTACTAGTCAAATGACGCAAGCAAAGGCAAGATCCCTCGTGCGCGTCTATGGGCTAACGTTATCTGGATGTGGAAGAGCAACAACCTTCGTAAGAGACAGAGTTAAAGAAGGAGGCCATGGTTAATTCTTGCGTCTGTGCGGGTTGCACGAACTCCGGCTTGTCCGGACACCGTGTCCATCGTTTCCCTTCTAGAAAAAGCACGATATTTTCTCATTGGGTCCGTTTTGTACAAGTAAAGAGAGCAGGGTTTTCTGCCGCGTCTGTCAACAAACACACCGTTGTTTGTGGTGACCATTTCACACTGGAGAGTTATCAACCTGGAGACATGTTGGAGTGTCGGATGGGATTTCGGAGTAAATTGAGGGTGAGGCTGATGACCAATGCTGTACCGTCAGTGCAGAAGGAATCAAGACGACCACCACCATCTAAAAAGTGTCTAGCCTTACCTGAAACTGTCGCTGGTGGTGGGACTGGACCATTGACTGTAAAAATTAGGACTGGACCGAGTGCTAGCAGCCCTAACGTTAGCACAAGTGCCAGGCAGCGAAAACAAGCAGTTAGAAGAGTGAGTCCTAATTCTAATCCAACTTTCGCTTTTGATGAAAGACAGGCAGAGGTGGAAAAAGTACAGGAAAATTGTAACTAAGTAAAAGTATCTTTACTTTTCTTAAATCCTACAAAAGTAAAAGTAGCCATCAAAAAATCTACTCAAGTAAAAGTAATTACTTCATCTAAATTGTACTGAAATTACAACTTACTAGTTACTTTCAAGTATTGGATGTAAAAAAAAATCATGAATAAAATCAGTGCTTTTAGGGTTGCTTGGTTTATTTAGCAACCCCAAGAATTTATAAACCACCTGCTCAGCAACCATAATCAAACTTGTTAGGCCTATTATAAATGATTGAATGAATGAATGTTTATTGGTTTATTGGCTTCTTATGTAACCCCCCCCCCCCTCACATTCTGCAAAAAAAGGAATTTATCCAAGAAGAAATGCAATATTAACAAGACAGAAACGCTAAAACTGTTTTACATGTGCACTTACCTACCTGTCTACAGTATAATACACCAGTGTTATTTACATGTCATGCACACCCAGACGGCCATTTACAACTCATAAGATTTTCCTTTTGTTAGTTAAGAAATGTGTTCTTTGTGCTTTAGAGTTGTAGGCTTGGAATCAAAATTTAATCTCATTCTGACCCAGCAACCTACCAAGGTATCAGTGACAGTGATCAGCTCAGCCAGCTCACCTTTTTCTTCTTATGGGGTGATTTGTTAATTTTGACTTCACAAGAGAAGTAGAGTAAGATAGCCAATTTGCTTTGAGATTTTACATATTGATGGTATTCGGGGTTACCTTTACCCTGACTAGACCCAAATTGACCTGGACTGAACAACGTTCCCAAGGGTGAAATATGGCCAAGGATTGCGTTTCCTTTTGGATTAGGCTAAACTCTTCCACAGGATGCTTGGCTATTCTCAACACTTACCGGAAGGAGCAGCATCGAGACTACAGTGAATACTTTGAATTTACTTTCAGTTCAAGTCAATTTTTTTTTTTCCCCACATTGATTTTGATTGATTTGATTGATTTTTACTCAGTAATCAGGGAGGTTTTAAGAAAGTAGTGAAGTACAAAGTACAATACTTGTCTCAAAATGTACTCAAGTAAAAGTAAAATTACTTGAAATTATTTGAAAAACTACTTTAAAAATTACAAATTACCCTAAAAAGCTACTTAATTACAGTAATTTGAGTAAATGTAATTAGTTACTTTACACCTCTGAAGACAGTCATAGGAAAGACAGGGAGCTGGCAAACAGAGAAATTTGCCCTGATCAGTTTGTTGTTTTCGTAATGCAGATAATAGAGATTTTGATGAGATTTGTAAGTTGTCTGATCCCAAGTCTGAAGCAGGCACTGTGGTCCCTTTTTCTTTTGCTCAGCATTAAAAATATAATGACTAATTTCTATAAATGAAATGACAGAAGTTGCTTGTACACAATTGTGTGTTGGGTAAACGTTTTCCCTTTTTAGGAAAATGATACTGATCTGAAGGAATCAGAACCAACTGCCATTCCACCATCCACACAGAGGAAGACTTCACACAGACGCAGGAGGTCTAGAGGGTCTCATCCACCCTCCACTGTGACACTCACTGTGTCCAGTCCTGACCAGACATCTTTACCCAGCACGTACATTGCACGGTCTGCAGTATGGACACTGAAAGAGGTAAGGATTGCATTACCTATTAGGGAGTTTCTCATAAACACAACAATCGTAAGATTCTCACAACACAACTTACTTAGTCTGCAACTGTTAGAATTGAGAGAATTGATAGAAGGACTTTGATAATACTGCAGGCCTGATAGTATTCAGGCGCCATGCCTGGTTTCAGGCGTACAAGAATGATTGTGAAGTTTGCCTTGAGATATAAAGAGGTGGGATTAAACTAAAATTTCAACATTTTCTTCTCAAATTACCTGGATTGGAGATTGATAACAGTACATGTTCTGAGACAAACATGCATCTTTGCACAGCCATCACTACCTCATGGCTGAAGATACCAAGTACTCTAAACGTACGTCGCAAATACTGTAAAACGCCTCTCCACCGTGCCCACATCCCGGGATGGAAGAAAAGTTCAGGCTCAGGATTTTTTTTTTTTACTATCAGCCCTGATGCTATCATGTTGCCTTAGCCTACGTTTCAGGACCCAGACTCCATGATGTCAGAGATGTGCAACATCCAAGGCTGCAATGGGACTGAAGAACTCCTGAGTTTCCCCAAAGATCCGTCTACTCTGCAGCAGTGGATGCTTTGCCTGGGTGGCAGACTGAAGCATCCAGCAAATTCCTCAAGCAAAGTGTGCAGCGCCCATTTCACTCCTGACTCCGTCATAAACTGTCAAGAGAAAAAGTCTGGAGTTGCCGAAAACTTAATCCTCAAGACTGGTGTCCTGCCTTCACACTTTACAGAGGTTCACAATGAGGTAGGATTATGGTTTCTCATGTTAGTTTGCTGACAAAATGTATGAATAGAGATAACATCTAAGCACTGTTTACATAGAACTTAGGCCTACTGCTGGCTCAACCTCCAAAACCTCTACTAGGCCTACTGCTGGCTCAACCTCCAGTATTCAACCTCAATGGTGCCACGGGTGCAAAAAAGGAGTGCAAGTGGCTATAACAAAACCTTTACTGTTAAACTGGCATTCTAAAACATTGCTGGCACTTACTCAAAAAGATTACTGTAAAAAAATATTTTTTAGGTTGCTTAATAATTATTAAAAGAACCTTCAAAGCTTAAAATAGTTGTTAAGCATTCATCTCTGTCATTTTACAAATAGTGTTTGGTATATGTGTTTTAATGTACAATAATTTGTAATTTTCAGAGCTTGTTTTGTTAACCTGGCGATGCCATCCTACGTACCTCTGCTAAACATTATACCTCCGCACGTAGTCTGGACAAAACCCCCCTTGCCGCCTTTCCCTCGGTTACTCTGCGGTTTAGCCAATCAGCACACAGTTTAGAGCGATGCCTCAAAATGTTGTAGTCCTACAGGATAGGGACGCGTTCGTTATTCTCTCCCCAACTTTCGAATTACATTCACAAAATTGGTACATGATCCATGATCTTGAGGATTTATTGCCACTATGATGTCCAAATAGATCAGAACTTGCGAGAGATCTGTTAATACTGAAAGCGAAAATTGTAGGTGTGAGAGCCAGGCGAGGGAATACGTCATATCCAAACGGAAACCTATTCCAATTGCGTTGGGCCAGACTGTATGACATAGTCAACAGTCGCTTTCACCCAGGCTATTGTTTTGTCACATTGTGACATGTTTGAATTTATGACAAACAGGATGCCAATTAAAGTTAACTTATAACCTTATAGCCTATAACAAAATTACGGTCATAACTACTATATTAATACTATGTTATTATTGTTCAAAATCTATATCTATATAGGAGGTTGTCATCATCATTAACCTCTTGTTGCACAAAAGTTGCAACAACTGTTCCATCTTTTGTCTGTCTGTCAGTGAAAGACTTGTGATTGACATTATAAATTAAGTCCTGTTTCCTATCAGCAGGTGGAGCCATGTCCTCAGGAGAGAACCAGTGATGGAGATCAGTGGGATCTCCAGCAAACATGGCCGACAGAAGACACTCGTGTGTCTGAGAGCACACCTCCCCACACACATAGCAAAGGTAATAAATTGGATTCATATGTCCTCGTGATTGAAATATGATCAAAATGCCTTTGGTACAAAATAAGCCAATTACCCACTTGAATTGTACCACATCTTTCTCTCCTTATTACAGTACGTGGTATGGGAGATTACATTGAGGATGCAGTGTAGATATAGCCTGACATAGCCCGACCATAATACTGCTGTTCATCCGTATTCATGGTCTGGAGGCTCTTTAACCTGACGCATTTATAGGGCGGGGGAGAGGGATCTGGTTTGAAACTATTGGACAGCTCGTCTAATCAGCTTCGCTTATTGGTCGGTTGTCTCTCTACCGGTGTAAACCCGCCCCAGAAGACCGTCCCCAGACCATGGATACGGATGAACATTTGTATTATTAGATATTGACACTGACTTGGGGCACTTCTTTACCCCTGAGGCACCTCTCATTATATAAACATTGTGCCTTATATGGCAGCTCAGAATGTGTGCGTTTGAATGCTGTCTGGCTTGTTCAACATTTCTTGTACTGTATGGTAAAATTGTATAGATTTCATCATGGTTTGGATGACTTACTTAGTGATGTACCCAGACTAGAAACTTTAAAAAAAATAAAATAAAGAAAAAAACATTGAATTACAGGCATCATCAAACTTTTGACTGATATAGTTTATAAATATCTGGGCAAAATGACTTCATACCGAAGTTTGATTTTACAGTATATCTACTTCTACAGGAACCTACAGAAACTCATCCAACATGCAAGGGAGGTAAGTGGTCTTCTTGTAAGTACTGTATGTGTTGAGAGATGATGCTGGATTACAATTTAGTTATTCATTTGTAAATAATGTACAATCAATCAAGGAATGAAGGAGTTTTATTTGCCATGTGCATACCTGTATGATTACTGGTGTAAAAATGCAGTGAAATTACATTATGAAACTTGTATGATCCAAGTACATACATTAATATTCTAGATCTGTTTCAAAAAAAGTTTCTTTGACTTTATGTGCAGTTTGTATTTAATGTAATTTCCTATTTGTACTGCATGTTTGTCTGTCAGTTTTCATTTGTCTGTTTGTCTAGTACCTGTATCCACTCAACAGGTCTCCACCCCTCCATATGGAACTACTCTGCTGGACTAAGGCTTCCTTTAACTGTACTTACTCACTGCCTCACCCGTCTCTGTTGTGTTCTTAAAGGAGCGCTTTGATGTTGGACATCGTTGTGAATCTGGCTTGCCTGCTGCAGCTGTTCCAGAAGTGCCTCAAGTGCTGCAGTGATGCCTGCAGTGTCAGTGTCAGACGCAAAGGGCCCATCATCCACGTAGTGCAAAGGTGCTGGAGCTGTGGAAACAGCAGAGAGTGGACGAACCAACAACAATCCATCAAGCCCTCAGTTCAGCTGCTGCCTGATCTAAAGGACAGTCTAGAGGTAACACATTAGATCAAAAGATCAAAACAATAAATAATACTTTCATGTAATAAAATCAATGAAATAAGCTGTTGATTCATGTCTCCTGTAGGCAAAAGAGGAACCAGTAGTGACCTCTGAAGACATGGAGGGGGAGATTACCATCAAGATAGAGGAAGAAGTGGAAGAAAAGGAGTTGGAGGAAGAGGCAGTGGACGAGGCAGAGGAGGAAGAAGAGGAGGAAGAGGATAAAGTAATGGAGGAGGACCATGAGGAAGCAGAGTTGGATGAAGAAGAGGAGGCGGAGATGGAGAAAGACGCTGTAGATGAGCCTGACATGGAAGAAGTAGACAACATGACAGAGGAGAAGAAAGAGGAGGTGGAGATGGAGGAAGGAGAGGAGGAAGATGATGAAGTAACAGAGGAGGAGGAGGAGGAAGAAGAAGAGGAGAACCAGAAGCCAAAGAAGAGAAAAAGGAGGGACAGTGATGAAGATTGGACTCCTAATGATAAAGTCATCATGGAAACATCAGATGAGGAGTCTGAAGCAGAACAAGAGAAGGAAGAGGTAGAAGAACGACGTCCACACCGATGGACATGGTGCTCTGACTGTGGGGTGAAAGCCAGTATAGGCTGCAGCAGGGAAAAACACCTGCTGCTCTACTGCTGCAAGTGGTGTGGTTACAGGGAGGGCTGCCAGGAGCCCAAGAACTCAGAACTTCTAGAAACCCAAAGAATCAGCAGCCCAGAGACCCCAAGTGCTGGACACCAAGAGGGAACTGATTGATGTTGGACAATCAGCTGAAAGCTCATGCTGCCTAGAGGATGATGGCAACAATAACAAATCAACTGATTCCAGTAACTGTGGAGGAACTGAGGAACCATTGGACAGTGATGTAGATACATCAACCTTCAGCAGGTATGACTGTTCCAAAAGAAAAATGGATACTAATAAAGATGTGAGAGCATCTATGGCAGAGTCCAATAACGTTATCCAACGGACCAGTTTGATGAATCAGGACAAACAGAACCTACCAGTATATGGGGTCTATTTCACAGATCTGTGTGGTCTACAGCGTCATATGAAACACTCACATAGTGGTAAACGACATCTGTGTCCAGACTGTGGTCTTTTCTGTAACATTCGTGATGGCAAGACCTCTCATGTCTGTGATCTTAAAGTAAGGCCATTTTCATGTCTGATCTGTGGGAGGAGGTTTAAATATGAGGCCCGCCTCAAACTCCACATTCAGTTTCACAATGAAGACTACACAACTAAATGCCAGTACTGCTATGAGACGTTCAAACAGAAAGAAGACAAGGAGCGACATGAAGAGACCCACATTGGGGAGAACCTTAAGTTCCGCTGCCCTGAATGTCCCAAGCGTTTTTCAACCATCTGCACCAGAAAAGCTCACATTTCCACGACCCACTTGAAGTGTGGCAGGTTTGTCTGCAAAGTTTGTGACAAGGGCTTTCACTTTGAGTCTAACCTTAAGAGACACGAGATGGTGCATACAGGTGTGAAGCCCTACACCTGTAAAATCTGCAATCACTTCTTCAACCAGCCAGGCCATCTCAAGTCCCACATGCGTGTCCACACAGGGGAGAGACCCTTCATGTGCCATGAATGTGGGCAATGCTTCAACCACAACGTCAGTCTCAAGAACCACGTCCAGCGCAAACACAGATCAGCACCTGATGATGATGTTGGATACAGAGAGAAGGGCCTGATGGAGTAGCTGCAGTGTGGCTTCAGATGGAAATGCAGATCATCTGCATTGGAAAAATCAAGGCCAAATCATTTCTTATTTCTTTGAGTCAACCTGACCTTTTTCTATGATTTCATATCGGTGGAGTATAGTAACTGTTTGAAAATAAAACAAAATGAGTTGTAAAAATATGACCAGTTACTTTCAATGTGGTTTTGAATTGATAAAATGCTGTTGTCTTATTGGTTTGGGGTTTCTCATAGTGACCTAACTTTTCAAATATATATGTATTTATACAGCATAATTGTACATACCTGCACGTACTGTATGTGTATCTTTGCCAGACTGCACATTGGGAGCAAGAGGGAACGGTGTCTTGCTCAAGGATATTTGATATGGTGAGGAGAAGCTGGCTTCGAACCTGCAACCGTTCACTTATTGAGTGACTCCTACCTTCTTCACCACCATCATCCGCCCATGATATGATAGAGACTGGGCTCATCAGACACTCATCAAACACATGGACCACTCCATTATAAAAGCTTGGGAAATAGTAAATTAATTAAAGGGTCAAAGAAGGGGTGGGGTCATGCGGGGGTGGGGGCACAGCCTGTACTTAAGGGCCCTGGGCAAACAGGACTATTGGTTTGGTTTCATACAGTAAGTTTCCCTTTTAGAGGTGAAATCATGATTCATGCATGCATACAAAGGGTTCAGTTGCAAAAGCCTCTAAATCCATTTTCCAAAATATTAAACAATCAAGTTGTTCAAATAATTTCCAGGAAATCTATAGGCTACAAACAAATTCGGCAAAATCAATAAAATATAAGTTGGAGTGATAATACAGTTTATCGAAATTATATAAATATTTCTATAAATGAATTGCACCTAGAGGCTTTTGCATTTGAACTCTTCACACATCTAGTTATGGGAAAATACTGCAAGCATGAGAAGGATGTCATGATTCTCATAATCATGTAATTATGATATAATATTAGCTATTATAGTTGTTCTTCATGCCATGCAAGTAAATGAGCCTCTAGCCCAAATAAGCAGTTTTCCCAAATAAATGTCAACTTACTGTTAAAGGTTGGGTCGGAGATCCTGGGAAATGATTTGAGCAAACTGAGCATTTCACGATTCAGAAGTCCAATCCCTGTCTTCAAAATTCATTTTGACTGGTTGCATACAATGAATGGATGGTGTTTTTTTCTGTCCTGTTCATTCCACAGGGGAGTAACAAATTTTATTTTTGTGTAGGAGCATTTAATTTGGCTGCAATTGAGGTGTAAATATAATTTTAAACTACATAATAAAAAGTGCTGCAGGAAACCATCTCATATCCTACCTTTGATGACTTTCCTACTAAAGTTAATGCCATATTTTAGGATCAATGCATCTCTACAGTCTAAATACAACTACATGGACAAACTAAAGTTATATCAAGCTCATCCAGATATGTTCACTTCTCTGTGCATGGACTATACTGACTCTGCTCTCAACACCAATGAAAGCAGTTCAACCTCAAAGCTGCAGATTTTGTTTGGCAACACATACCTAATAATAACACGTTAACTAGCCCTGCCCTATTTTTATAAACTTGAATTTACACATGAATGAGTGCAGAGGGCCACAATTGGCCACCCAGTGAGCTCAATAATTCCATGATCTTTGCAGTGAGTGTGCAATATAGATGTTCTGCAGTGACGTCACAATACCCCTGATGCATGTTGGACAGAATTGATCTCTGAGTTACCTATAATCTTTTATCACTTATTGTATAAAAGATAACACTATGTTATCAAATAAAAGCAACTAGTCGTGTTTCTACAACACACTGTTTTATTCACACCCAGTTACCAAAGCCAAGATGGAATCATGGATAAAGTCAGGTAGACATAAAGAACAAATGCAGATAATTGGCATGCATGTCTGATGTCTCTCAGCACTTATTGCTTTTGGTCTTCAAACCCATCATCATCAGGTGCTGATCTGTGATTGCGCTGGACGTGGTTCTTGAGACTGACGTTGTGGTTGAAGCACTGCCCACATTCATGGCACATGAAGGGTCTCTCCCCTGTGTGGACACGCATGTGGGACTTGAGATGGCCTGGCTGGTTGAAGGAGCGATCGCACTGATCACACCTGAAGGGCTTCACACCTGTATGAACCATCTCGTGTCTCTTAAGTTTAAACTCAATGTGAAAACTTTTGTCACAAATTTTGCAGACAAACCTGCCATGTTTGAAGTGTGCGGTGGAAATGTGACCTTTTCTGTTGTGCTGATTTGAAAATCGTTTAGGACATTCAGGGCAGCGGTACTTGAGGTTCTCCCCAATGTGGGTCTCCAAATGTCGGTCCTTATCTTCTTTCTGTTTGAATGTCTCGTAGCAATACCGGCATTTAGTCCTGAAGTCTTCATCGTGAAACTGAATGTGGAGCTGGAGCCGTGCGTTACTTCTAAAGCCCCTGCCACATTTAGAGCATTTGAACGGCCTGCCTTTAAGATCACAGACGTGAGCGGTCTTGCCATCACGAATGAGACAGAAAAGACCACAGTTTGGACACAGGCGTCGTTTACCACTATGTGATCGTTTCATATGACGCTGTAGACTACACAGATCTGTGAAGTAGACTGCATATGCTGGTAGGTTCTGTTTGTCCTGATTTTTCGCACTGGTCTGTTGGTGATTGTTGTTGGAACCCAGTTGAGATGCACTAGAATCTTGATTAGTACCCCACTGTCCTCTGGTACAGACTTCTTTGATGTGGTCATCCCTGCAGCAGGTTGATGCATCAACACCACTGTCCAATGGTCCCTTAATGATATTAGTGGTCGCATGATGACTGGTACAGCTGTTTGGATCTTCAGGACCATCACTGGAATCAGCTGATTTGTTATTGTTGCCATCATCCTCTGGGCTGCATGAGCTTTCAGCTGATTGGCCAACATCATCAGTTCCCTCTTGGTGTCCAGCACTTGGGGTCTCTGGGCTGCTGATTCTTTGGGTTTCTAGAAGTTCTGAGTTCTTGGGTTCCTGGTAACCATCCCTGTAGCCACATAAGTTGCAGCAGTAGAGCTGGAGGTGTTTTTGTCTGATGCAGTCTGTACTGGCTTCTTTCCCACAGTCAGAGCACCACGCCCCTCGGTGTGGACGCTCCACCTCATCATCATCATCTTCCTCCTCCTCCTCCTCAGTCTCTTCTTCTGATGTTTCTGTGACCACTCCATCATCAGGAGCCCACTCTCCATCACTGTCCCTCCTTTTTCTCTTCTTTGGTTTCTCCTCTCTGACTTTATCCTGTTCATCATTCTCCTCCTCCTGTTCTTTTTCCTCCTCCTCCTCCTCCATCTCTGCTTCCTCCTCATCCGTCATTTTGCTTTCTTCCTCCACCTCTTCCTCCACCTCTCCCTCCATCTCTTCCTCCTCTATCTTCACAGTAATCTCAGCCTCTATGCCTTTTGAGGTCACTATGGGTTCGTTGCATGTCTACAGGAAACAGGGTTATCGATCAATTTTATTGATTATTACTGTGTATGAAAAAGCAGAATTTACTGTCGCTCATTATTTCACAAACACTGGTCTGGTCCGTGAGGTACCAGAGTACAACAGAGCCAATGTGTTACCTCTAGACTGTCCACTGGATCAGGCGGCAGCTGAACTGAGGCCTTGATGGATTGTTGTTGGTTCGTCCACTCTCTAGTGTTTCCACAGCTCCAGCACCTCTGCAGCACGTGGATGATGGGCCCTTTGCGTCTGACACTGACACTGCAGGCATCACTGCAGCACTTGAGGCACTTCTGGAACAGCTGCAGCAGGCAAGCGAGATTCACAACGATGTCCGTCATCAAGGCGTCCCTTCAGGGATACAACACAAACAGGGGAAGCAGTGAGTTAAGTACAGTTAAACAGTCAGCTTACTCAGCACACTAGGTCCACAGTTGCTGTGACTTGCTGAGTGAAAAAACAGACACTAGAAATATATACAAATAGGAAATACTATTGGATAAATAAACTACACAACTAATTAAAAAAATATGCTGGTACAAACTGAATTTCAGTAGCAACTATGCCCGTTTAAAAAAAAAAAAAAGAACCAGAATGTTCTGTTCATATATTTTGAGGACCGGTTCTAATCTATCTTATCTAATCTAATGTAATGTGAAATTGAATCCAACACACGAAATACAAGACGACATCCACTTACCTCCCTTGCATGTTCGATGAGTTCTTGTTGGTGTCTGCAGAAATAAATATAAAATCACACTTTGGTATGAAATAATTTAATTCAGCTATTTATATATTTTTCATGCCCTTAGGTGCCCTTAGGTGTTAACGCCAAAACTGCATGGAAGTGCATCTGTATTGTACTCCTCTATCATGCCTTAGGTTAACACATGGATACACAGTAAACCAAGTTCAGGTGCAATTCAAGTGTGTAACTGACTAGTTGGACTTTGTACCAAAAGCATAAACATTAATAATTTCAAACACTAATAATTTCTAAACAAGAGAAACGCACAGAGGCGTGTACCAATTCATTACTCACCTTTGCTATGTGTGCGGGGTAGTGTGCTCCTGGTCAAACCAGTGTCTTCAATCAGCCATGTTTGCTGGAGATCCCACTGATCTCCATCACTGGTTCTCTCCTGGGGACATAGTTCCACCTGCTGATAGGAAACAGGACTTAATTTATAATGTCAATCACAAGTCTTTGGCTGACAGACTGGGGATTACATTCAACACCGTTTTCTCTGGAGGCTCCTAAACATTGAAACCTTTTGAAAGACATCAGACATCAGGATTTCACAGATGTGAGACATGGCAAGCTTCTGATAGTTTACAGACACAGTTTACTATCTGGACTATTTACTGTCTCCAACAGTTTTGGTGGTATTACAGTTAGAAGTTGCCAAAAATGCTCACAGGCACTTAAAAGCATGGTGCATTTGAAAGCATGGTTTTCATAGAAATATTTGAGGTACTGAGTTATAATTTTTCACACCTTGTTATGTGGTGTGGGCACATATGTGGTGTGGGCACATAATATCTGAGAATCAGCCAATCCTGAGGGGCTTAGGACAGAGCCAATGGGCCATTTGGCATGGAATGATCCAGCACATAACTATCTAGATTTTCCTTGTTTTATGAACAACCCAATTGAGTTGGCAGCATTTGCCTTCTGTCTTCTTTTACACTGTTTTTAAATCATCATATTTTGGCAGTTATACTGTAGATTCCGAGACACTCATAGGCTAACCTCACTCACGTCAGATGCAGTGTCCCCTTGGGCGCATGCATCAGATGTCGCTTGATAATTGTTGAATTGTTTCAGAAGACCGGGCGTCATCAAAAATACTAACACATATACTTGGATTAACCACTTGTCCAAGTTGTCCGTCATCCTACTTCAACCACTTAAATCGAAACCTATCAATTGTATCCCATGAGCCCACGCAATTTCTAGTTTTTCACCTATTCCAAACAAACATTTATAAACGCTAGAATCTGCGGCATAATTGCCATAATACTTGATTCAACTTGCATAATATAGATGTCTCTTTCAAATATAAATTGTATCTTTTCAAATATAACTGTTAGATGTGTTTTGTAAGTTTGTTTTGTGTTTTGTTTTCTATGTTTGTTCTGTGTTTTGTTTAGATGTGTTTTGTAAGTCCGTCCATTTAATATCGGACCTGAAATACATTTTAATGGACTCGACATCAGATGGATGCGCCTGAGAAGGCGCTGCATCTGACTTGAGTGAGGTTACTCATAGGCACAGTTCCTACCTCATTGTGAACCTCTGTGAAGTGTGAAGGCAGGGAACCAATCTTTGCAACACCAGACTGTTTCTGATGCCAATACGCGGAGCTGTCAGAGGTGAAATGGGCGCTGCACACTTTGCTTGAGGAATTCACTGGATGCTTCAGTCTGCCATTCAAGCAAAGCATCCACTGCTGCAGAGTAGACGGATCTTTGGGGAAACTCAGGAGTTCTTCAGTCCCATTGCAACCTTGGATGATGCACATCTCTGACATCATTGAGTCTGTGTCCTGTAAGGTAAGGCAACATGGCAGTCATAGGCCCAGTGTAAATGTCCACCTTTAAAGACTTTAGAAACTAAGCGCACAAAAGGGAACCCTTTCCGTAAGTCTGCACCACATGTGATGCTAAACACTAGAAAAGCATGGAATTGTCATCACACATGAAAGTGTGGAATCAAACACCTGAAGACAACTTATAATTATCAAGCAATGGAACCAGTGGTGGTGTGTGTGGCCTAGTGGAAATATAAAAATGAGAATTATTTTCTCATGATTCCGACTTGAGTGGTCAACAGACGGAAATGCAAGCCCTACCTCTTTCAGTTTCAATATTGGTGGTCGTGCAAGGTATGTACAGGGAGATGATGTCTGGTCTGGATTTGACACAGTAAGTATCACAGTGGACCTCTTTGAACTCTTCTGTTTGCGTGAAGTCTTCCTCTGAGTCTTCCTCTGAGTGCACTGTGGGACTGCAATTGATTCTGATCTTTGAACTCTGAAGTTTAGACCAGCAGAAGAACTTTCCTAAAAAGTGGAAAAAAAGAATATTTAGCTAACAAAGTATGTATTGCCTAGAACTCTAGACATACTCTGGCAGTAGAAAGTTGAATCTACTCAGCGAGTAGGTCTAACAATCAGCCATAGGTTTTACTCAGACATCGGTGGTGTCTGAGCTGTTTAAATCCAAACGTAACGCTCTAGGTTGTATTCAGACATCATGGTGTTTAGCCCATAACAACATTCTATCTGGACAGGTAGTCATTGGACAGATTAAGTGAATTGGCTTGTTAGTTACGCTGAGGTTTTAGCAGTCTTATCCGAGGGTCTATCACTCGTGGCCTGACAATACATTATGTGATAGTCAGGCTACAGTATGTATACTCTTTTGTATCCTGTGAGGGAAATTTGGTTTTGGCATTGATCCCAATTGTGAATTAGTGAAATAAAGCACACAGTGAATGCACAGCAAGGTGACACTAACCCCACAGCAGTGAGCTGTCTGACAGCCACGCCAGGGGAACAGTGAGGGGTTACCCACTGGGTCATTCCGTGTGAAATCAACCAGACAGACCGGTCACCCTCTCTGAAAAATCTGAAATAAATTACAGTTGTTTGTATACTCAACCTATGCTTAAATCTGAAATAGAAAGTCTGTATCACTAATGGTTGCAAAAGTACAGCCATTTGAAATTCCAAGTAATTTTAAGCATTTTGGTAAACAAGCCTTTTGCTCAACTTCCAACATAACAGGCTCGTTTAGTATTTCACACACAACAATGAAACCATGTGCATAGAAACACATTTTCCTGTAGAGTTCAAAAATCTACTCAGATCAGATGTATCTTGTGTAGTTTCCCCTCTCCAGAGCTCTGAAGATGGCTGTAAATTCTATGTGTGATTTCACACCACCACCTTTCAGGGCTTCTCGTTCAAAAAGGAAGTGAGACAAATTTATCAGAGTTTTTTCCCCACTCATATGGATTTTGCGGTCCTGTTTATGCATTAACTTTTGTTGATAATGTTATCATTCTGTCAAAGCATTTTTTCAAAGATGGGTCAAATTTTGGAAAAGGCTGTTTTTGTCCTCTTATTTTAGTATGTGGAAAGTTTGCAAGATTTTTTAAATTTTTTTGCCATGAATCATTCAGTATCTGAGGAACATCTGTCCAAAATTTGGTGTTGTTGCTGAGTCTCGTTATTGTGATATGATTTTTTGAAAACATTGATAAATTTGTCTCACTTAGTTTTTGCACAAGAAGCCCTGAAAGATGGAGGTGTCCAAACACGTATAGCCTAGAATTTACAGCCATCTTCAGAGCTCTGGAGAGGGGAAACTACACAAGATACATCTGATCTGAGTAGATTTTTAAATTCTACAGGAAAATGTGTTTCTATGCACAATGGTTTCATCATTGTGTGTGAAATACTAAAAGAGCCAGTTATGTTGGAAGTTGGGCAAAAGGCTTGTTCACCAAAATGCTTAAAATTACTTGGAATTTCAAATGGCTGTACTTTTGCAACAATTAGTGATACAGACTTACTATTTCAGATTCAAACATAGGTTGCGTATACTAACAACTTCAGATTTTTCAGAGAGGGTGACCGGTCCATCACTGGTTGATTTCACACGGAATGACCCCACTGCATTGCAGAAAGCTGGCAGGTCGGAGGGTTCAAAAAGTGCACTGGAACGTCACTTGAAGTAGAAGATTGATAGGTGAAGGGAAAGCCACATAGGTACCATTTTATAACAACCGTCCTCTATAAATGAATATCAAATAACTAGTTAACATCAGTAAGAAGTTATTTGAAAAGTTTGTGGTTTCAATCAGTAAGATGACTTAACTCCATCTCTTTTGGAGTTAACTTAACTCCATCTCTTTTGGACTCTTTTATGAAATGTCTATTAACAGTTAATTACAAAGGCCTACTTGTGTTAATAAGCTTCACCTCCCCTGCTTTTTTTCTTCCTTTTCTCTTCTTTTTCCGTCTTCCCCCCACCAGCTAAACGAGTGCTCCCCAGCTTTGACACAAGTGGTAGAGGTACCATTCGGCAAAGAGGGTTGCAGGTTCGAGCACCACTCCATCTGACCCCATCACACAGTGGGCATGATACTTTTGACTCTATTCAAACATGCCTCCTGACGCCCCCTTCCTCAAAACACACACACATCAAGCCACAATAAAGTCAGGCTACTTACCTCTGCCGATAGCTCTCTTGGAATGGCGTTCTTTTTTAGGTATGATCTAACCCTATGCAACCTTTTACATTCCTTGGTTATTACCGGAATGATGAAATCGTCCTTATGGAAATGCCTACTACACACACGGTAACGTTTCCTGATCAGCATGTCGACTGGTGTCATGATGTCCATGTTCAGAGCAAGCAGCCACTGCTGTAGAAGCTCCCGGTCGTTATATCGATATGGCAGCTCATGAAAACTCTCTGGATTGTAGCGTTTCGCTTTTAGTCCGCAGCCGGGAAACATGCAAGATAATGGCATCTTGTCCTGTCTTTCAAATTACACTACAGTGACAGGAGTCTCAACGGTTCTCATCGGAGTCTGTGGTTAGACTCGAGAATAAACGGACTGAAATAAAATGAAATATAACAGGCAGCCACAGTCACGTGTACGGAGGTGTTTCCGTAAACAAAGTTCCACGTGAGAGTAAGTGCACAGAGGCTTCTATTTTCAAGGCAACGCTTAAAAAGTATATTACAAATTTTGAGTTCAACTAGCCTACACAAGTAGCCCAAATTGTTTCCTTTCGTTCGTTCTTCTTCCAGTTTTCTTTTATGGCGGTTGGCAACCAACAATGCACCTTGCATTACCGCCACCGACTGGGCTGGAGTGTGGAACAGGTGGGCTATGTTGGAGGAACAAAAAACTAAAAGGCTAGCCCAATTTCTTTTAGAAATCTTCTTTCAGGCGTCTTTCTTGCATGACCCACCATATTCAGTGTGTAGCCTAATTCGACCTCTGTGAGTGTGACCCACTGACCTTAAAAAGTCTCTTCCTTTGAAGTCAGAGGTGTGACCGATTCTAAAAAAAATAATCCGATCTATTCCATCCTTCCAGTGCCTATTTCTTTTCTTTTTCTTTTTTTTTTTTCTTGCATATTTTTTTTATGTATAGCCTAGGTGTCTTCCTTTTTCACTTCCATCTCAATGCTCCTGCCAGGTGGATACAATAATTCTTAAAGGGGTGGTTCAGAATTTTCGGTGTTAAACCTCATTAGCCTGAGTCTGGTCACTGTTTAAAGATCTTTGATACCGCTCTGGCCTGAGTGATTATGTCACTGGAGACCGTTTTCAACTCATTTCATCCAGTCCTTCTGTCAGCTACGTTCGCTGGTGCTCGGCTAACGCAAGTGAATGGACACTGCTAGCCTGACAATAAAAGACAGTCTTACCCACTCTGCAGTCTCCCTGCAAGGCAAGTGAATTAATATGCCAGGCCATCGATGTGTACGTCCAAGCCGATACAATCATCTCTGAAGTTCTACCCTTGAAAAGTGTTATATTTTGCCTACATTGTTCCCTGTTTGTCGCAAGGTGTGCAAGGCAGCGGATTGATATTACCTCGGCTACCTAACCTGGGGGCGTGTAGATTTCTAGGCTACCGGCTTTATTTACCCACCGCTACCATTGCCTACCTATTCATAGCGTTGGATCATGAGGGCACAAAACTAGCAATTTATGGGAGGCTTTAGCCCAGCCAGGCAACTAACGAGACCACGATGTTGCCTCGGTTAGCTATCAACTCTCCACTGACGTTGTCAGTCTATCGGTATGCTAACGTTACGAGGCTTGTTTTATTGGATAGCGTAGTTCTTACCTGTTCATGCTCAGTAGCTGTTGCATCTGGAAAGATGGATGGTACTGCATTCGTTGTCAGTAATGTGTGTCCCTTCAAATTCCGTTGTTTTTCGAAGTCATCCGGTCTGAAATGTGCACTACATACATACAATTTCTGAAGAGTTTCCACTGGTGTTTTGATGTCCAAGCCAACAGCAACAAGCCAAAGATTAGTCCTTTCGCGATCTCGGACTGGAAACTTATGAAAACTTTTAGTTACCCATCTGCGGCGTTTACTTTCACAGTTTTTCACAGCACACCTGATCGGCATATTGCTTAATTCCTTGACATCCAGGTTTTGCCTTATCCCACTAACGTTAGGCTCTGTCTATCGTCATATTAGTCTAACAACTAACCTGAGCAAGGTAATATTCCGCTGCTGCCGAGAAAGTAGTCCCTCAAAATGTAATGTTATCATGGCGATTCAAGGGTAGTTTTTCTTTTACGATGTTTTTTTAATCAACACCGATGACCTGGCATATTAATGTATTTGCCTAAAGGAGACTGCAGAGTGGGTAAGACTGTTTTTATTGCCAGGCTAGCACTGTCCACTCACTTGCGTTAGCCTAGCACCAGCGAACTCAGCTGATAGAAGGACTGGAAGAAATGAGTTGAAAACGGTCTCCAATGACAGATATCACTTCGCCTGGCGAATAGATATCACTCAGGCTTACTTGGAAATGAGGTTTAACATCGAAAATTCTGAACCACCCCTTTACCCCAACCTTTGCTTCAGCCTCAAATACCTACTGGGATCTGTAAGGCATGCTCTCATGTTGTAAGGTTTGTTGTTTATAAAAACCATTTGCAGAAAATGAGAAATGGTCAAAATTAGGGTCATTCCATCAAATATTGATTTCTGTACTCTCCAATTAAAACATTACTTTTGTTGTTTCTAAATGAATATAATTTTTCTTTGTGTCATACAGTAGGCCTATGTGGTCTGAAAGTGTAGCATCTATTTCTTTATTTCAACCTTTTCTCTTTTTCTGTTGCTCTAAATTACAATATTTATTTGGAATTTGGAGAAATGTAATATCTTAATTTAATAAAATATATTTTTTTTTTTACTCAAATATATTATTAAAATCAGAGAGAGTATAGTGCAGGGTGCAGTGGTCACTGGCTGTATGCAGGGGTTAAAGTGGGAGAACGCGGAGGTACGCAGTACCGGCACCTCAGATAATTGAACAATATCATCCCATTCTTCTTCTATACATTTTCTTTGTTTGTGCCGACACAAAATATGAGAGTTCCCCCTCCTGCGAAATCCCACTTTAACCACTGGCTGTATGTTGTCTAGGTTTTAGCCTTTTTTTTTTTTCCATGTCTTCATTTTTTGCTTCCATCCCAATATTCCTGCAAGATAGATTTATAATAAGTCTTGATGTAATCTTTGTCTCAGCTTCAGATACTGGGTTTGTTTTGCTATTATGTCCACCTGATCATTCCCCTCCACACCAACATGGGCAGGTACACAGAAAAAGGAATGGCCACTCCCATTGAGTCTAGCTTACAGCAAAGTCTGCTTATAGGCTACAGAAGAATAAATATTTCTTTAATAATGAGGTCACTTCTGAATGACTCAATTTGTTTGATATGAGATTATTGAGGGGTTAAAAAGACTGAGCCATTGTAGTACCAACAGAATTTCTATTAGCCAGTAATACGCAGACATTGACACTTATTCTTATGTTGGATGGTTATTGTATTGCCCTTTCACATTACTAGGTCAGCATCATATGCACCTTTCTAACACTGAGCGCCATTTCATCATTTCATCTCCACCAGCTAAGATGGTACAGGGGAGTTCTGATCCACTATTCTATACTAAGATCCACATCCTTAGAGAAATGCCTGTAACACACTGTGTAATGGTCACTAGCTACATTGTAGCATATATTGCCTATATAGAGGGTCATAAATCAGTCTCTGTGTATAATGTGTGTAAAGCCACTGATGACTATGCATGTTGGACTGTGGATGTCCATCTCTCAGTGAGATGCAGTATTTCATAGAATTTATGGAACTACAACAAGTCAACCCTACAACATCAATAACAGTAGCTAGTCATGTTTTACAACTCACTGTTTTATTCTCACCCAGTTACCAAAACTCAACCAATATGGAATCATTGGATAAACACTCAGTCTGAACTTAACATAGGTCAGGTAGACATAAAGAACAAATTGCAGATAATTAGCATTTATGTCTGATGTCTCTCAGCAGCTATTCCTTTTGGCCATCAGACCCAGGTCCTGTGATGAGGTAATCTCAAACATCCCCTCTATACTCATCGTCATCATCATCAGGTGCTGATCTGTGTTTGCGCTGGACGTGGTTCTTGAGACTGACGTTGTGGTTGAAGCACTGCCCACATTCATGGCACATGAAGGGTCTCTCCCCTGTGTGGACACGCATGTGGGACTTGAGATGGCCTGGCTGGTTGAAGGAGCGATCACACTGGTCACACCTGAAGGGCTTCAAACCTGTATGAACCACCTCGTGTCTCTTAAGTTTAAACTCAATGTGAAAACTTTTGTCACAAATTTTGCAGACAAACCTGCCACGGTTAAGGTGGGCAGTCGAGAGGTGAGCTCTTCTTGTGTTGATATTTGCAAATCGCTTAGGACATTCAGGGCAGCGGTACTTGAGGCTCTCCCCAATATGAGTCTCTTCATGTCGCTCCTTGTCTTCCTTCTTCTTGAAGGTCTCGTGGCAGTACTTGCATTTAGTTGTGAAGTCTTCATCGTGAAACTGAAGGTGTAGTTGGAGTTGGGCGTCACTCCTAAACCTCCTCCGACATATAGAGCATGGGAATGGCCTGACTTTATGCTCGCACACGTGAGAGGTCTTGCCATCACGAATGTGACAAAGAACACCACAGTCTGGGCAAAGGTGTCGCTTACCACGATGTGAGCGCCTCATATGGCTTTGTAGACTGCGCAGGTCCTTAAAGTAGACAGCATTTGGTAGGTTCTGTTTGTCCTGATTTGTTGTACTGCTCTGTTGGTGATTGTTATATGAGACCTCTTCACTGTGGTGATCCCTGCTGCAGGTTGATGCATCAACACCACTGTTAATATGACTGGTAATGCTGTTTGGATCTTCAGGACCATCACTGGAATCAGCTGGTTTGTTATTGTCGTTCTCCTCTGGGTTGCATGAGTTTTCAGCTGATTGGCCATCATCATCAGTTCCCTCTTGGTGTCCAGCACTTGGGGTCTCTGGGCTGCTGATTCTTTGGGTTTCTACAAGTTCTGAGTTCTTGGGTTCCTGGGTTAAGTCTCTGTAGTCACATAACCTACAGCAGTAGACTACAAGGTGCTTTTGCCTGCTGCAGCCTGTATTGGCTCTCACCCCACAGTCACAACACCACGTCCATCGGTGTGGACGCCGCTCCTCTTCCTCTTCCTCCTCCTCCTCTGCTTCAGACTCCTCATCTGATGTTTCCATGACCACACCATCATCAGGAGCCCACTCTCCATCACAGACTCTCCTTTTTCTCTTCCTCAGCTTCTGGTTCTTCTCCTCTTCCTCCTCTTCTGTCAATTCACCCTCTTCCTCCTTTACTTCGGCTTCTTCCTCCATGTCTTCCTCCATGTCTACCTCCTCCGCTTCTTCATCCATCTCTATCTCCTCCATTACTTTATACTCTCCTTCTGTCACTGCCTGTTCTTCCTCCTCCTCTTCCTCCTTTATATTGATGGTAATCTCACCCTCCATGTCTTTAGAGGTCACTACCAGCTCCTTCCAAGAAACATTAATTATCCATTAATTAATTATTATCTATTAATTTAATTGATTATATTGTATTAATATAATTAATATTAATTATTTCTCCGGGAAACAGCCAGAGTTCACCCGAGCTAATCCCTTACCTCTAGACTGTTTGTTGTATCAGAGGGCGGCTGACTGGTCCAGTCCCTGGTGTTTCCACAGCTCCAGCACTGCTGCACTACATGGAGGATGGGCCCTTTGCGTCTGGTGCTGATACTGCAGGCATCACTGCAGCACTTGAGGCACTTCTGGAACAGCTGCAGCAGGCAAGCCAGCTTCACAACGATGTCCGACATCAAGTCATCCCTTCAAAAACACAACAGAAACAAAAAGTTAAGCAGTTCAAGAAAGCCTTAATGGTGCTTCCACACTCAATAAAAGACAACTTCAATAAAAGATGAAGTTCATTCATTAATGAATATTCCATGATAATGACCCCCTCACAGCACGTTATCCCTTACAATACTAGACAATCGGATAAATAAAAAAAGACAAACAAATAAAATTATTAAACAGGCTAAATCAAGTACACACTACATAAAGTTAAAGAACTTCAGAGGTGGGTAATTCTGGCTTAAAAAAGATTTTTTTTTTCAGAATGTTCTGTACATTAATTCTTGACCTGTAGGTCATACATGTATTGTTTTGCACATTATCTCCAAATAAACAATAACATTTTTAACCACTATTATGTCATGGAATACCTAAAAGAAGACATCCACCTTACCTCTCTTGCATATTGGATGAGCTCCTGTTGGATTCTGTAGAGGAAGATATAAAACCAAACTAAATCACTTACAGTACATGAACATATAGTACTATATGTTAAAGGGCAACTTCAGTCATTTTCAACAAGAGCTCTATTGCTCAAGCTACTTGAGATTAGCCAATACTGAAGACGCAAGACATTTTGGTCCAACCATATAGGTTTCCTTGAACAGAGAATAATCACTTACAACTAGCCCAGTGGGGCAGATTTTTAAACTAAACATGCTCCAAATATCACCCCAAAAGCTATGTAACATCATCAGACACATTACAACACACCACTGTAGTGTTTATGACTACAAATGTCTGACAAAGTGGTTGAAATAGTCACCAGACATTCTGCAAGTGGGATTACAGCGAAACAAATGCTAGAGACTGACGAGAGAGCCATCGGTCACACCATAATGAACCATTTAATCATTGAAGTGACTTCAAGGCTGGTAAATTAACAGTAAAAACGTTGCCTGGTGTCCCTTTAAACAGCACTTTAAGACATCTGCATTAGACTCTCTTTTAGAATGTCTGAGAATAATACATGGATATAAACAAAGATCAGGTGTGTAATTGACTAGTTCAATTTTGTACCAAAACAATAAACAGTAATAATTCTATTTCAAATCAGAGAAACATACGTGAACACAACTCTGATTCATTAGTTACAGGTACCTGTGCTTTGTGTATGGGGCAGTGTGCTCCTGGTCAAACCAGTATCTTCAATCAGCCATGTTTGCTCATGTTCAGCACTGGTTCTCTCCTGGGGACATGGCTCCACCTGCTGAATGGATATTTTACATTAGGGTCATTCCATGTCCCAACTCTTGATAGTTTTGCCATAAAAGAAATATTCTGACAACCCGGACCCATTTTGAGCAGAGTTTTTTAGGGAGCCACTTTGAGAGTATATTGGAAAGTAGAGTAGGCTATTCAAGCCATAGGTCCACAAACACAAGTCCAACATGATACTACCAACTAAATATTGTTAGGTCACAGAATGTCATGAGTGGCGGAATGTCATGGGTTGCAGAGCCACATGTGTGAGGGTCCGTCATCGCCGCTAGCAGTTTCATTTACTAATTTATTTTAATATCATCTATGCCTGTTTATATGGACTCTATATGGTCTAGATTAACTCTGTTGGCTACCTTGCTTAAAAAAAATTAATTAATTAAAATTGAATGCTCAAAAACTAAAAACTAGGCTACTGGAAGCATCGAGATGCCTGTCTTGTGGGCAACCAAGCCACGAGTTGGCTGCTTTCTGTCTACTTTTACTCCTTTAGATTGAATAATCAGGAGCATATCTATGTTCCCCAGGTGCTGTTCCCTGCTCTTAGCTCAGCGTTTAGAGCGTCTGTCTCCCATACTGTGGGTGTGTTGTAGCCGACGGGGTGAACAAATTATAGTTTCATAGTTTAATCGCCATTCATATTTTATTAGCAACCTATTGCAACATACAGAGAAGAGACATACCTCATTGTCCACATGTGAAGGCAAGGCGCCAGTCTTGAGGATCAAGTTGGCAGCAACACTTGAGTGGTTCTCCTGCCAATAAGCAGAGCTGTCAGAGGTGAAGTGAGCGCTGCACACTCTGCTTGAGGAATTCACCGGATGCTTCAGTCTGCCATCCAAGCAAAGCATCCACTGCTGCAGAGTAGACGGATCTTTGGGGAAACTCAGGAGTTCTTCAGTCCCATTGCAACCTTGGATGATGCACATCTCTGACATCATTGAGTCTGTGTCCTGTAAGGTAAGGCAACATGGCAGTCATAGATTATTAACAGAATGAATAATTATATAAATAATATCATCATAATCAACTGGCTCCTTTCATACAGGGACTGTTGCTGACAACACACATCTGGAGGAGGATATTTTTAATTCTTAATGCAACAAATGGTGTGCTGATCAACACCAAAATTTTAACAATTGGTCCCGTCTTCAGAATGGCTTGCTTTGTGCTACACTGTGCTTCTCTGTCAGATTACTCACTTTTATCACACAGATACCACACTCATATCATGTGAAATTGCATGACACAATCTTTTGTTCTTTTCAATTTGTGAGACAATTATAGCTTTGAATTTCCATAATTTCATATTAATGCAGCTCTGCATCCACCTCATACACATTATTTTGAGAAATCTGAGATCTACGATATAGGCTGAATATGGACAATCTACCGATTTCAATGCTCTGAGTGGCCTAATCTGGTCTGGAAATTACATCAAACGTCTGCAACCTTCACCACAAAATAGCTTTTTTCCTTCCCATATTACATCTCAAAATGTGGAAATATGATTTCAGGACCTTGTTCAGCAACACCACCCTTCTCTGTGATATGAAATATGATTAAAATATGATGAAAAATATTCATATTTCTTCGTAAATGTCAAGGCTGAAAAGAAATGTGCAAGGGGTGGACCTGTCACATCACACCCTGCCAGGTTTGGCTGGCCTGGAGAGAGAAACTCCTAAAATAGGCCTGTAGCATGATTGGCTATGTTATAGGCCCTTATAACAACTAAAATGAGAGTTTATAGTGAGATTACCCTGAAAATAATATTAATAGACCAAGTGCTTCTTTATTTAAGAGAAATGAATCATAAGAACTATAGAGTTTACATACACCAAATGTAATCTAAAATCGGTGTGAAATGGATGTGAAAATTCTCAAAGTGTGCAATGAAAGAAAAAGTTTGAGACTGTCCAAAACCAACCCAGGCATGATAACACCTGACACCATGCAAAATACTGACCGATATTGTCCAAAGTCGAGACCAAACCTACAATCTTGCCATTTCAATACGTTGTTCTTACATACTCCTTACATAATAATTCACGGGCTCGGGCTATAACAACTATAACCAACTTACAGAGGATGCACTTCGTCCTTGTGTTTTGAAAATGGATGGGATGGCCGAATCTTTCAGGCGTAGTACCATCTTCCTGGCATTCTTAGTTAACGATGAACAATACTGCATTTTCTCGACGTAGTCCTCCGATGTAAAATGCTCTTCGCAAACACGACAACTATTGATTTTTTCCACAGGTGTTGTTGGTGGAATACCTAGGGCTGCAAGCCATAGACTCCTTCGTTTCACATTTGTTGGGATTCTGTGAAACATAGTGTTTGTGTATCTCCTCTGCTTGTTTTCGCAACCCTTAGCTATGCAGGAAATTACCATGTTTGCTTTGATCTGAAGAAATGAACCGACTTGAAACCACTAGGCCGACAACTAGAGCAATTTAATCAGGTATGTTTCCCAAAACCTGAATCTTCCAGGAAGGTTCTTGATTTTCTTCCTTGATTTAATGGCCAGTAACATCTGTTTGACATACCGCCTCCTACTGTACAGGAGCAGACTACCGCTTTGCTTACCCTCCTTGTCAAAGTTATCTTCAGTTTAAGAAAAAGAAAAAGGGAAAAATACCACAGATCTTTTTCATATTTTAATCTGTATCATTAAGAAAAACTAATTTCACTTCATCCAATCACTGTATTCATTCCTAGGATGTTGTCTACTTTAATTTGCCTCCATTTTTCCACATTAATGTTTGTTGTGTGTATTTATTGCAATTAAAAGTGTAACATTCATTCCATACTCTTATGACCCAACCTAATACCCTGTGCCAGATCAGCAAAGGCAACTGGGCTACTTCTTTCTCAGACAACACCCAAGGATGACTGGAGCACTCAGAACATCTTTTTAAAAGTTTTCTCTATTGAGGTGCAACATACCCTGTGCCAGATATTATCCTTTCTCCCCAAACACTACCCTGAATCACACGATAATTCATTGTATTCTGCCTTCCATTCCTTTATAATTTAACCCAAGTAGAACTTTGTCTTCTCCCTTGTCAATTGAAATATGAATTCCTAAATGTACTTTTGACAGAAAAGACAGACTTTTTTTTTTTTTTTTTTTTTTTTAAGTAATTTTGTCTTGACACATCCTTTCAGATTAAATCACTGACTGAACCTCCTTTGGCAGGAACAAACTCAAGGTAAAGCTCTGAGGGTGAATCACATTTTGATGGATACAAACATGATGGCCTACAAGAAATTTCAAATCATCTTTCACAGTCAAGTCATTACATGTGTTTATATTTAGGCCTATAAGTTTAAACGAGCTTACACCATGGCTGTCTCAATCCCCTGATTTTTGCAGTGTAGTAAACTAATGGGTTGAGCTTGTGTTCTCCAAACTGGAAAAGCAACTAGTCAAGTTTCTACAACCCACTTTGTTTTATGCTCAGCCAGTTACTAAAATGGAATAATGGAAAAACACCCATAACATAACTTTAGACAAGTCCAGTAGACATGATGACAATCCAGAAAAACTGAAAAGTCCTACAGAGGCTGCTCCATCAGACCCAGTTCCTGTGATGAAGTCGTCTCAAACCTCCTCTCTGTACCCATCATCATCACCATCAGGTGCTGATCTGTGTTTGCGCTGGACGTGGTTCTTCAGGCTGACGTTGTGGTTGAAGCACAGCCCACATTCATGGCACATGAAGGGTCTCTCCCCTGTGTGGACACGCATGTGGGACTTGAGATGGCCTGGCTGGTTGAAGGAGCGATCGCACTGGTCACACCTGAAGGGTTTCACACCTGAATGGACCACCTCGTGTCTCTTAAGTTTAAACTCAAAGTGAAAGCCCTTGTCACAAACTTTGCAGACGAACCTCCCACCTTTGAAGTGGGCTGTGGAAATGTGAGCTTTTCTTGTGTGCTTCTTTGCAAACCGCTTAGGACACTCAGGGCAGTGGTACAGGAGGTTTTCCCCTATATGGGTCTCTTCGTGTCGCTCCTTATCTTCTTTCTGCTTGAACGTCTCATAGCAGTACTGGCATTTAGTCGTGAAGTCTTCATTGTGAAACTGAACATGGAGCTTGAGTCTGGCCTCTTTTCTAAACCTCCGCCCACAGGTCAGACATGAGAATGGCTTGCCTGTAAGATCGCAGATGTGAGAGGTCTTGCCATCACGAATGTTATAGAAAGCACCACAGTCGGGACAAAGGTGTCGTTTACCACTATGTAACCGTCTCATATGACTCTGTAGATAACGATGATCCTTAAAGTAGACAGCATATATTGGTAGGTTCTGTTTGCCCTTATTTGACGCACTGGTCTGTTGGTGGCTGTTACTGGACCCCAGTTGAGATAAACTAGCATCTTGATTAGTACCCCATTGTTCTCTGGAACAGATTCCTTTGCTGTAGTCAAACATCTTGCAAGTTGATGCATCAACACCATTGCTGAATGGTCCCTCAATGCTATTGGTTGAAGCATGCTGGCTGGCACTATCGATGGCAGGCTCTTGACTGGTACAGCTGTTTGGATCTTCAGGGCCATCACTGGAATCTGTTGGTTTGTTATTGTTGCCATCATCCTCTGGGCTGCATGAGCTTTCGGCTGATTGGCCAACATCATCAGTTCCCTCTTGGTGTCCAGCACTTGGGGTCTCTGGGCTGCTGATTCTTTGGGTTTCTAGAAGTTCTGAGTTCTTGGGTTCCTGGTATCCGTCTCTGTAGCCACACAACTTACAGCAGTAGAGCTGGAGGTGTTTTTGTATGAAGCAGCCCATACTGGCACTCACCCCACAGTCACAACACCACGTCCATCGGTGTGGACGCCGCTTCTCTTCCTCTTCCTCCTCTTCCTCCTTGTCGTCCCCCTCTTCACACTCCTCCTCTGATGTCTCTGTGACCACTCCATCATCAGGAGCCCACTCTCCATCACTGTCCCTCCTTTTTCTCTTCTTTGCCTTCTCCTCTGTCACTTCATCCACTTCAACATCTGCCTCTTCTGTTTCTTCATCCATCTCAACCACCTCTTCTTCATCCCTTTGTACCTCCTTTTCATCAGCTGTCTCTACCTCCTCCACTACTTCATCCTCTTCCTCCTCTTTTTCCATCTCTGCCTCGTCATGTGCCTCCTCCTCCTCCTCTTCTTCTTTTTCCTCCTCTATCTTGACAGTAATCTCATCTTCCACGTCTTCAGATGTCTCTACTGGTTTCTCTTTTGCCTACAGGAAACAAGGATCATCTATTTATTTCACTGATATTACTGAGTATGAATGAAAATGCATAATTTAGCTAATTTCACACACTATGAGCTTCTTGAAAATATTATTTATTGTTTCAAAAATTATGAGCTGGTCCGTGAGGTCCCAGAGTACAACAGAGCCAATGTGTTACCTCTAGACTGTCCATTGGATCATGGGGCGGCTGAACTGAGGGCTTGATGGATTGTTGTTGGCTCGTCCACTCTCTGCTGTTTCCACAGGTCCAGCACCTCTGCAGCACGTGGATGATGGGCCCTTTGCGTCTGACACTGACACTGCAGGCATCACTGCAGCACTTGAGGCACTTCTGGAACAGCTGCAGCAGGCAAGCGAGATTCACAACGATGTCCGACATCAAAGCGCTCCTTTAAGAACACAACAGAGAAAGGTGATATGAGGCAGTGAATCTTAGTCCAGAACAGTGGTTCCATCTGGAGGAGTGGAGACTTGTTCAGTGGGTAAACAGAGACAAACAGTGTTTCTAAAAGTCAAGGAAGCATGCTTGGAAGGCAGCTTCTTCGGGCATTTCACATCATTTTCTGTTGCCAAGTGCTGTTCCAATATCAAGCATCCTTCTAAATTCTAGCAAGGACAGAGGCCTTTGTTCATAGATTTTCCACTTTTTGAAGTGTACGACTTCCAAGGTGAGTGTGCTACCTAGACTTTGAGAAACACTCAAATAGACAAAGAAGTTAAAAGACTTTGTGAAATTCTGTAAAAATATAAACTACACAACAAAAATTAAAAAAATGCATGTAATACACACTAAATAACATAAAAACAATGTATCCACTCCCCCTTTCTACAGCACTTTTAAACACTCCTACACCATTCTCTCCTTGGTACATACTGAAAGCTATAGTTTTAGCTTTAAAAACTAGATCAACATCTTTGGAGCAACCAGGATTCAGGTTTATTGTCTTAGAGTTACATTGCCTATGGAGAGGCAACGGAGTGACAGGGTTCCATGAAAATTACCCCATCTCTGCCTTAACAGAGGTGAAGGTCAGCTTATATACTTTATTTCAAGAAAGAGGTGGGGAATGCAACCCCCACCCCACTTCACCACACTTCACCATTTGGGCAGAAAACAACATTTTGCATATGGTCAAACATCAAGCTGTTTGCAACAATACAGGAACAGGGGGTCCTTATCTAGTGGCCAGGAATGGTGTCAACTGTCTCTTACCACTGTCTCTAAGACATTTACACACACACAGTGGGGGAAGGCCAAGGCATTAACATATAATAGGGGTTGGGAGTACCAAGACACAAGCATACTGTAAGCTTACTACAAAATGAGCATAAAACATGACGATAATACAAGACGTACAAAATAGAATGAAAACGGTGTGTAATATTAATTACTATCAATACATTAAGATGACTACTTATGACCAACATTCATATTTCAGATTGTTTGGACATCTTGTGATTAATAATTACCCTTAATTAAAATCCCATTGTTATGCCAAAATGTAACATACTTACAGTATATGGGGAGATCTACTTACCTACCATGCATGTCGGATTTGTTCCTTTTGGATTCTGTAGAGGTTGATATAAGATTTAACAAATGGCATTATTTACATTAGTATTCTATCATATCAGTGCTATATTTACTACCAAAATGCCTAATTATTTGTGTCATTAGAGTTCCATCGGGTACTTGTTTTTTTCCCCTTCACTGCACCCAACTTACCAAATCTTGAAGTCCAAACTGTGGTGTGAACCGCACAATGGTCTCTCTTGATGGTCACAACTTTAGCAGGGTGTAACAGGAAGTCCAGGCCTTCGCCAAGGGAGATGTGTGTTGGTGCAGGACTCCGGGTGGCTGCAGAGACAAAACATAAACACAAATAATTCTTTTTCAACATCAGAGAAACTCAAAAGAACACAAATGAATCTAATTGCTTCCTCACCCTTACTATGTGTGTGGAGAGGTATGCTCTCAGACACACCAGTGTCTTCTGTCGGCCATGTTTGCTGGAGATCACACCGACTTCCAACACTGGCTCTCTCCTGAGGACATGGACCCACCTGCTGATAGGAAAAGGACTTAATATAGTCTTGAAGAGGCTGACAGACTCTTCAAAAACAGAAACATGGAGCAATGCAACATATTAAAGTGCTACAAAAAGTAGGATATGAGAAATAAGGAAAAAGAATATGAGAAATAACATTTTCAAAAACCTCATTGTGAAAATGAAGAGACCTCTGGTCAATGTCAACATGAAACTCTTATGCGTGGTCAAAGGGTGCAGTCAAAATCACCAAAAAACAAAACAAAACAAAAAACTCTGCAGTCACAGAGATGCCAGCAGCTGAAAGAGGGCAGACTTAAACATGGTTTACCATAATTAGGCCTCTTAGCTACAAGACAACTCAATCTCCGCTCCATCAACATCACACTACCGATAGATGACGGTGGACGAAACCTTGATGCATGCGCCGAGTATCACATGCTTGGCGCTTTTTCCTGGTGCCCCTTTAGAGAACCAAAACTACTTTCAGCTCGTTCCCATACCCAGCAGAAAACCTTCCCGGAACGTTCCTGGAACCCAAAAATGTTTGTGGTGCCTGTTCCCAATGTCTGCTAGACCTTCCTAAGCAATTCTGCTTGATTTTCATCTGCCGCGAGTTCTGCCGGTGAAACATTTTGCGATGTTTTGCTGATGGAACAAAGTGTTTTGCTGCAAAATAATGCACGGTTTGCATCATGCTTTCGACGTTTGCTCCTGTATAGAGGGTGTGTCAGAAAAGGCACCCTAGGTGTAACTTATCAGAAAACAGATGCATTAACAAATACAGTGAGCAACTTCCCCATCTCCATTTCGAAAACAGGAGAGAAAAGTTGAAAAAGAAGTAATCTCCATACCAGGTTTTTAGAGAACAATACAAAATAAATGGGAGAGATCGTCTCTCAGGTGCGCTTGTGCGATCAACAATGCGTTCAAATCACCCCTGTTTATGTTGAATAAACCGTGTTACACTCGGTTCAGGCCACTCTGTCTGCAATTCCGTCGGACAAGCCATCCGTCAAGGACTCATGAAATGAACCATTTTGCAACATTTCCGTGAATGAGCATATCGATGTTCCCCAGGTGCTGTTTCCTGCTCTTAGCTCAGCGTTTAGAGCGTCTGTCTCCCATACTGTGGGTGTGTTGTAGCTGACGGGGTGAACAAATTATAGTTTCATAGTTTAATCGCCATTCATATTTTATTAGCAACCTATTGCAACATACAGAGAAGAGACATACCTCATTGTCCACATGTGAAGGCAGGGCGCCAGTCTTGAGGATCAAGTTGGCAGCAACACTTGAGTGGTTCTCCTGCCAATAAGCAGAGCTGTCAGAGGTGAAATGGGCGCTGCACACTTTGCTTGAGGAATTCACCGCATGCTTCAGTCTGCCATCCAGGCAAAGCATCCACTGCTGCAGAGTAGACGGGTCTTTGGGGAAACTCAGGAGTTCTTCAGTCCCATTGCAGCCTTGGATGATGCACATCTCTGACATCATGGAGTCTGTGTCCTGTAAGGTAAGGCAACATGACAGTCATAGATTATTAACAGAATGAATAATTATATAAATAATATCATCATAATCAACTGGCTCCTTTCATACAGGGGCTGGGCTGTTGGTGACAACACACAGCTGGAAGTGGAGCAGGGTGTAACAGGAAGTCCAGGCCTTCCAGAAATGAAATGAACCATTTTGCAACATTTCTGTGAATGGCTTCAAGAAGGCTCCATCAAGCCATCACTTCCTCACATCTAGCATGCATGCCTACCACAAACTTTCCTTGCATATCGAGTAGGCAAAGCACACGAACAAAATACCATATGCGAATTCAAATTCAATCGCTAAAATCGAAACAAATAATCGCCTCATAGCAACATAAGCATAAAACCTACAATGCTATCTTCCATAACTAATGTTACCAAGGGGGGAAAGTACAAAAGAATTACCATCAAATGGTCAGTTTTTGACCTTTTCGCTTTTGGAATGGCATTTGCATTCAGATGCCGACACTTGCTACTCTTTTCAGTGAAGTCCTCTTCATCAAAATGTTCACTGCATACACGGTAATCTTTTTCACGTAATGTTTTCAAGGGTGTTAGCACATCAAGTTGAAGTGCAATTAGCCAAAACCTCAAAGTCGCCCTGTTCCGGAAAGGTAGACGATGAAAGCTCAAGCACAAATATCCCTTCATTTTGTTGCCACAATCTGGGAATGCACAAACTCGAACCATTTTTCCTGAAATTCTTCCAATCTCCGTCTGTGCGGGTCACTAGTGTTTACCTCACTCACGTCAGACGTAGCGCTACGCGCGTTCATCTGATATTCAGCGATAGACGAATTATTTCAGGAGCCAGAAATCCTTGAATCTAACTGGGCAAACGGCTTGTCCATCAATTTAATTGACGTACACTGCAGCCAACCACATCGAAACCAACCGAAGACGCACGTTACGTTTGTTGGATTGGTTGGATTCAAAACAGTTGCTTCTTCGCTACGTCCAAGGAGGTTATATAAACTGGAGACAACGACTAAGTCCCGCCCTCCATAGAACTGAATGGCCGAGGCTAGGCTAGTAAATGCAGTGAATTGACAGTCAACGCCATTGTGAACACTAGAGGTAACAGACCAGGCCATGCCCATGCTGCCCATACGCAAAGTTCCAAAGTTGGAAATGACGCATGGACTCACGTTGAATCTCTTTACAAAAACAGTAGTCCTTCAGCCCAGACGGTGGTGATAATGCACCTAGTTTGTTTGAAATACAACACGAGGAAGAAAGTTCTGTCGAGAATGTGCCTGAAGTTTTATAGCATTCATGACAGTACACTTTTTTTCAACAAGCTCCTCAAGAAATAAGCAAAGAGTAACCAGAGATCATGAAATATTGCTTTTACTCTTTTACTCTCCCCGGAGAAATAACATTTCGCATGTAACCGCCCACCAACTTGTAAGTGCATGAGTGCTCGTGCCCAGCATGACTCTCGTGCATGCGCTGGCATGGTTCGGATTGTGACTCCATACGTAAATATGGCGATGCTAAAGTGCTGCCGCTAATCTGCGCGTTCTTGACCCCCTGGCTACGTCACACCCTCTACAGCAGCCAGCGGCCCTGATTGGTCCGGTTAGAGAATAATGGCTTGAAATCTCTCTGATGGGCTTCAACATCAGATCGTTGCGTGGAAGTGCCTTACGAAAGTTACGTAGAAATGGAAACAAACAATTGATATGATAATAATTGAAAAAGCTCCATAAGCATAGGGTTACAAGAGGCTATTCGAATCTTGCCTCGAAGACAATAAAGTGAAAAAGAAATGATATTACCTCCAAACTGTCCATAGCTGTCCTTTTTTGTTTCGGAATGGCATTTGCCTTCAGATATCGGTGCTTATCACTCTTTTTGGTGAAGTCTTCATCATCAAAATGATCACTGCAGACACGGTAGTCTCTCTCCCGTAATGTGTACAAGGGTGTTTGCACATCAAGTTGCAGTGCAACCAGCCACAACTGCAAAGTCTCTCTGTTGCGTAGAGGCAGACGATGAAAACTCAAGCACAGATACCTCTTCATTTTGTTGCCGCAATTTGGAAAGGCACAAACTCGAACCATCTTCTCCGATATTCCTCAAGGTCCAACTCCAAGCTAGTTGTGTGTCACCTGTTCAATCACTACTCTCTCTGATCTTGCCGAAACTACCACCCGGCCTGGCGCAGCCAATAGCGTAGGCTACCCATGAGCATGCGCGAGAACTCCAGCTGCAAGAAGCTGTGTTTGCAATGTTTTGCTCATGTTACGGCTAAGCTATGTAGCTACATGGTCATTACTATATGAACATGATCACATTCATTCATGAGAATCGTTTTTTTGGTGGAAAATCACGTTTTGGAATATTGGATTGTATCGAGCTCGACGGTCGACTTTTGTGGGCTTCGCTGGAATCAGGAACTCAACAGAGGTATGTAGACTGAGTGAATTAGCTCAACTTTTTAGCATTTCTAGGTCACCTACTACGCTCATATCAACTGTGTTCGCTTCGAAGTGCTATGTTAACATGGCCATGCACTTGAAATTGAATTTCGAACATTTTAAGAGGCAAAATAGGCGTGTTTCCAACTTGCCCCGTTACAGCCGCTGGGATGCAAAATCGGACAGGAGCATAACTTGGGGTAGGCAAGATCAATTTTTGTCGGGTTTTTTTTCACTGACAGCTCGCCTTGACCACAGAAAATAGAGTTTTGGGTCAATTTTGCCCGGATTTCTCCTTTAAGTATGATGGCAGGGCACCAGTCGTGGTTGCCAGCAACACCAGGCTGTTTCTCCTACCAATAAGAGATGAAGTGGGCGCTGCACACTTTGCTTGAGGAATTCACTGCATGCTTCATTCTGCCATCCAGGCAAAGTAGACGGTCTTTGGGGAAACTCGGGAGTTCTTCAGTCCCATACCTTGGATGATCTTTTTGCACTGAGGATAGTTATGGACTGAAAGGTTTGCACAGCACTCTCTACTTTATTGCACATTTTTGTTCATTGTGGTGTCTCTAAATTTGTAAAAACATGAAAAAATACTAAAATAGAGTCGTTTAAAACTTTTAAAACTTAAAACTAAATACAGTGGGTTTTTTTTTTTTTTCTTGAGTGCGAGTCCTCCCCGTTTCATAACCTTGGATGATACTACATCTCTGACATCATGGAGTTTAGGTCCTAAAATGTAAGGCAACATGACAGACACAGATTACTTAGTAGTGTCAGGATAGGCAAACTTGGACATCATTCAGGATTTACACACCATCACACTAGAATAAAAACTGAACTGAACAGAAACAGGAGTTGTATAGTACAGTATAGTATAGTATGTCACAAGGACCTAATAGGCGAGTGGCATCGCTGACAGTGGGAGCCACAGGTAAGTGACCGCTCACTGGATCTCCGCCACTACTGCATCCCCACCCACCATGGTCTTATTTTAAGGACTATACCCATGGTTTGAAATCAGTGTTAAACCTCAAAACATTCAATTACTGTCAGAGGTGAGTCAATGGTACCAATGATGGAAATGAACTGGACACAGTAAGTGTCAGAGAGGGAACTGCGGATCACACTCTCACCACGCCTGTAGGCCTACGGGCAGAAGCCTACGCCAGAGCTCCGTCAGTGCACCATGTCCGGTGGTAGTTGACGTTAATTGCTTTTAGCCATCCTTTAATTAAGACGCATGGCTGACCTACTGTGACACCTGGACAAAACTGTCCAATATAGACTATTACTGTTTCAAGTTCAGAAGGCTTTGTGCTAAGCATGCCAGCCGTATAAAAAAAATCTGACTCAATCAACTATCATCAATTAATTTGTCAATTAATTGTAATGTGCCGTCTGTGTGGTGATTTATATGCTATCTGAAGAACTCTACCTAAATGCTATGGACTCTATCCACTGACCCATTTGACTGACAGCTCTACAAACTATGTAAAAATGGATTTCTAAGAACAGAAGCGGTTACTCATGAGTGCTCCTCGTACTGTCTGTATAACGCCGTGAGGCAAATGTTTTGTATTTGGCGCAGTATGAATTAAATTTAAGTTAATTGAATTGAATATCAAAGAAAACCAAACAGTTGTGTTCATCACTTTGTTTTACTCTCAGTTACCAAAACTAACCATGAAAACAAACAAACAAAACAAAAACAACATATCTTTACATAACTGAGGGGGGATATAAAAGACAATCACGACTGACCACAGCATTTATGTCTGCAGTCTCTCAGCAGCTATTCCTTTTGGTCATCAGACCCAGTTCCTGTGATGAGGTTGTCTCAAACCTCTTCTCTGTTTCCATCATCACCATCAGGTGGTGATCTGTGTTTGCGCTGGACGTGGTTCTTGAGACTGACGTTGTGGTTGAAGCACAGTCCACATTCATCGCACATGAAGGGTCTCTCCCCTGTGTGGACACGCATGTGGGACTTGAGATGGCCTGGCTGGTTGAAGGAGCGATCGCACTGGTCACACCTGAAGGCCTTCACACCTGTATGCACCAGCTCGTGTCTCTTAAGTTTAAACTCAAAGTGAAAACCCTTGTCACAAACTTTGCAGACGAACCTCCCATGTTTGAAGTGGGCAGTCGAGAGGTGAGCTCTTCTTGTGTTGATATTTGCAAAACGCTTAGGACATTCAGGGCAGCGGTACTTGAGGCTCTCCCCAATGTGAGTCTCTTCGTGTCGCTGTTTGTCTTCTTTCTGTTTGAACTTCTCATAGCAGTACTGGCATTTAATCATGTAGTTTTCATTGTGAAACTGAACGTGAAGCTGGAGTCTGGCCTCGCTACTAAACCTCCTCCCACAGGTCAGACATGGGAATGGCTTGCCTTTAAGATCACAGACATGAGAGGTCTTGCCATCGACAATGTGATAAAAAACACCACAGTCCGGGCAAAGGTGCCGTTTACCACTATGTGAGCTTCTCATATGGCTCTGTAGACTGCACAGATCTGTGAAGTAGACAGCATATATTGGTAGGTTCTGTTTGTCCAGATTTGTTACAGTGGTCTGTTGGTGATTGTTATTGGACTCCAGTTGAGATAAACTAGCATCTTGATGAGTACTCCATTGTCCTCTGGTACAGACTCCCTTGCTGTGGTGATCCCTGCTGCAGGTTGATGCAGCAACACTACTGTCCAATGGTTCCTCAATGCCATTGGTGGAAGCATGTTGGCAGGCACTAGTGATGGATCCTTGACTAGTGATATTGTTTGTATCTTCAGGACCATCACTGGAATCAGTTGGTTTGTTATTGTCGTTCTCCTCTAGGTTGCATGAGCTTTCAGCTGATTGTCCAACATCATCAGTTCCCTCTTGGTGTCCAGCACTTGGGGTCTCTGGGCTGCTGACTCTTGAGGTTTCTACAAGGTCTGGGTTCTTGGGTTCCTGGGCGTCTTTGTTGCCACACAACTTACAGCAGTAGAGCAGGAGGTGTTTTTGTCTGACGCAGTCTGTGTTGGCCTTCACCCGACAGTCACAACACCACGTCCATCGGTGTGGACGCCGCATCTCCTCCTCCTCCTCCTCCTCTTCTTCCTCATCAGACTCCTCTTCTGATGTCTCTGTGAGCACTCCATCATCAGGAGCCCACTCCTCATCACTGTCCTTCCTTTTTCTCTTCTTTCGCTTCTCCTCTGTCACTTCATCCTCTTCCTCTTCTGCTTCTTCATCACTCTCTACCTCCTCTTCCTCCTCTATCTTGACAATAATCTCGCCCTCCAAGTCTTCAGAGTCTCCAGTCACCACTGGTTCCTCTATTGCCTACAGGAAACAAGGATCATCAATTGATTTAAGTGATGATTGATTAAATTACTGTGAATGAAAAGCACCAAAGATCATCATTTCACAAACTATCAGCTGTTCCACATGGTACAACAGAGCCAATGTGTTACCTCTTGACTGTCCAATGGGTCAGAGGGCGACTCAGCCGAGGGATCGATGGATTGTTGCTGGCTCGTCCACTCCCTGCTGTTTCCACAGCTCCTGCACCTCTGCAGCACGTGGATGATGGGCTCTTTGCGTCTGACACTGACACTGCAGGCATCACTGCAGCACTTGAGGCACTTCTGGAACAGCTGCAGCAGGCAAGCGAGATTCACAACGATGTCCAACATCAATGCGCTCCTTTAAGAACACAACAGAGAGAGGTGAAGCAGTGAATCTTAGTCCAGAACAGTGGCTCCATCTGGAGGAGTGGAGACTTATTGAGTAGGTAAACAGAGATACTATAGACAAAGAGACAAAAACAAAGTGAAAAGACAGTGTGAAACTCCATTAAAATATTAACTACACAACAAATAAGAAATAAAGTGCAGGTAATCCACACCAAGCAATGGAAAATCTTTCAATAGAAGTTTATCACAAAATTTAACTTAATTATTTACAGTACAAGAGAAGATCAACTTACCTTCCATGCATGTTGTTTCTTCTGGATTCTGTAGAGGTTGATATGAAATTTAACAAATGCCATGATTTACATGAGTACTCCCTCATATCAGGGGTATTTTTACTTCAAGAATGCTTAATTCTTTGTGTCATAGCTGATTACAGTTCCATTGGGTACTTGTTTTTCTCTCCACTGCACCAAACTTACCAAATCCTGAAGTCCAAACTGTGGTGTCAACGTAACAATGGTCTTGCTGGATGGCCACAACCTCAGGAGGGTGTAACAGGAAGTCCAGGCCATCGCCAAGGGAGATGTGTGTTGCTGAAGGACTCTGGTTGGCTATAACACACAAGACCATGTGAGGCCAGGGATCCCGTTTCCCAAATGTATTACTTTACCTTAAGCTATACAGACACTGCCAATTTTGAAACATTATTTTTTTAAACATTAATAATTCTATTTTGAATCAGAGAAACACACAGGCAGACAAATCTGATTGATCTGTTACCTCTACTTTGTGTGATGGGAGATATGCTCTCTGACACACCAGTGTCTTCTGTCTCCAATGTTTGATCACACTGATCTCCAATACTGGTACTATCCTCGGGCCATGGCTCCACCTGCTGATGGAAAAGGAAACTTAATTTATAATGTGAATCTTCAGTCTTTTGCTGACAGACTTGGAGCAGTAAGTCTACCACATAAAAGTGCTACAAAAAGTTAAAAGATATGATGGCTATAACATTTTCAAAACCTACTTAAATTGCTGGATCGGGTATTGGAAAAATGTATCCAATCCATGGGGGTAAATTGGCAGGGGCAAACCAGTAGCCCCACCGTATCTCATTAATACAACAAATTTAACAATAATCAAATTTGACTATAATGTCAGAGGCAGGGACATGAGTTCAGGTGAGCAGCCATGCATTTTCATTTAGTACCATGCTGTGGAGAGACTAAGATCCTACCTCATTGTAGACATCGTTTGAGTGTGGTGGCAGGTCACCAGTATTGGGGTTGCCAGCAACACCACACTGTTGCTGCTGCCAATAAGCAGAGCTGTCAGAGGTGAAATGGGCGCTGCACACTTTGCTTGAGGAATTCACCGGATGCTTCAGTCTGCCATCCAGGCAAAGCATCCACTGCTGCAGAGTAGACGGATCTTTGGGGAAACTCAGGAGTTCTTCAGTCCCATTGCAACCTTGGATGATGCATATGTCTGACAACTTTGAGTCTGGGTCCTAAAAGGTAGCCATAGATTACTTAGTATGAGTATAGTGTTACGATAGGCAAACTTGGACATCATTTGGGATTCACACACCATCACACAAGAATAAAACTGAATTAGAGGAAACAGACACTTGAGATATTTGGGGGTTGTATAGTCGGAAGGAACTGGGAACAGTGGGAACCACAGGTAAGGGGCGTCTTAGGCAGCAGGAGCCCAAGCTGACACTCCACGCATCAGTCCTCGTCCTGCAGTGTCAGGTGCATCTCATATGGACTGAAGTTCTTATTGAAGGAGAGGACAGGAGCACACTGATAAAACTTGCTGTCTTGCAGTCAGACAGAAATGTTGAAACGTTAGTCAATTTTGCACAAATAAAAGACTGCAAGTTTTATCAGTGTGCTCCTGTCCTCTGCTTCAATACTGACACATGGCTTAACTTCACTTAACACTTAAGTTCACTTATCGCAGGGCCAGGGGGTTGGTTTAGTTGTGGGTTTGTTTCTGTTTTGGTCAGATTGGGCCATATCAAATTTCCTACACCTGTTAGCCTAACTTTCGCCGAATAATATTGTGAAATAAAGCATGCCAATCATACTATTAACATTATTAGGGTTAGTATAGTCCATGAAGAATGAAATAAAAAATAGATAAATCTATAAGTAGTAGGACGTTCAGATTGTTTTCAGACATGTTTTGCAGTATTCATAAGTCTGATGGCTGTACCACAAGATTTGAAATCACTGCTAAACCTCAAAACATTCAGTGGCTGTCAGAGGTGAGTCAATGGTTCCAATGATGGAAATTTAAGTCCTACCTCTTTCAGTGTCCTTATTGGTGGCCGTGCAATATATGTTCTGGGTGATGATGTGTGGTCTGGACTGGACACTGTAAGTATCACAGTGGATGGCGGATCAGACCCCCTTGAACTCTTGTGTTTGTGTAAAGTCTTCCTCTTCCTCTGAGTGCAATGTGGGATTGTAGTTGATTCTGATGAATCAGAATCAGTTGAACTTTCCTAAAAAGTGCAAAAAAGTTTATTCACTCAAACACTCAAATGTGTACAACAACCTTGATTTTCATAAATGGAAATTATACTTTTTTTTGTATTAAAGCTAATTAAAAATGAACGCTTGTGTGAAGTCTTCTGTCATTCCCATCGTCCAGTCAGAGGAAAAGACAAAGTGACCAACGCAAACTTCTACCCTACCCTCGGTCCCACGTGGTCCCTTCAGAGGCTTCAGTACAGATAGCATTTGTGGATTATTGAAATTAATTATATGACTAAGCACTCGGAGAGCGCAGACCTCCGCCAAAACAATGTGAAAACACGCACAATAATAATTCCAGATGGTGTTCAGGATCACCAATCTCACCATCAAAATCGAAGGTTAACGTTAGAATAACCTAAACATAGGCCAAACGTTACTTTGTAAATTTATCACACACAGCCTAACTTTACCTCTGAAGTAGTGTTAAGTGTCACTTTGGGTATGGCATTTCTACGTAAACGCGCTCTTTTCCGATTGATAATTCCGTTGGTGGTGAAATCGTCTTCATTAAAATGTGCACTACAAACACGGTAATCCTTCTCTTTCAGTATTTCAATAGGTGTCTCAACATCAAGTTGCAAAACAACAAGCCACTCCTTCAAAGTTTTTCCCAGAGGTATCCTGTGAAAACTTTCTGAGACATATGTTCTCATCTCCTTGCCGCAACCTGGAAAAGCACAAGTGCGAACCATTCTGCCTTGTTCCTTTCCCAGTGGCTCTCCAGACTAGTGTCTCGATTTCTCTGGCAGTGACTCTGGACGTGCGCGGATCTCCCTGTGTTGACCCGGGCTGTTTCATTGACCTGGTTTTGCAGAATTTCTATGATTTCTCCTGTATGTTTCTACCACTCTTCAGGAATCTTCATACTCCTCTTCTTTTCTAGTGGGGTTTGTGGTTGTTTACAACACAAGGGCCATTATCGCCACCTACCAGACTGGAGTGTGGACACAGGTAAGCACATTCAGCATCTTTACTATTTTACAATAGCCTACAAATAGACCGTCCCTGTCTATCGTTAAATAAATTAGTTAAGGCGTCATTTCATTATTCATTGGCAAGCACAACAATTTTTTTAGGCATATTTTAAAGCGTCATTTCAAAGATTTAAACTTTTGGTGTTTAAGTTTATCCAAACATGTCACTATTTAAAGTCAAGAATAGCCTTAAAAAATGTATTTGCCTCGTACTTGAAACTCAATAGGCCTAAAATCAAGTCCATAACACATTTACCTTCAAACTAGACCAAAGGCCTACGGTGACATCCGGACAAAATCAATGTTCACCGAGTCTGTGATGTTTTCCTCAAATAGAAGTTAAAAGTGGCAGCTAAAAAAGTTGTCACATAGCATAAGCCTAGTATGTTCAACATACTGGCCCGTGATCTTGTTCATGAAGCCTTAAGAGGCCTCTGTGTTCTCATGTTGGTGTGTCTAAAATAACATTCAATGCAGAACATGTAGTGATTTATTACAAGAGAACAACATGAACTGTCAGTTGAAAACTGTTAAGAGACTTTTACATAAAGACCTTGAGTAGGCAAATGCAAGCATTGGGAAAGGATCCTGTTTTACTGAGCATCTGCAAAATGCTGCTGTTCTCAAGCCACACAAAAAGGTGGTTTGGTGTACAGTATGCTGCCGTACAAAGTCAAAGTGCAGTAACTAAATATTTGGTCAAAATTGAGTTGAGACTACAACTTAAGTTAAAAACATCTCCTTTGTCTTGTGAAAAAAACATCTTAGCTCAAAGTTGTCCCGTTTCAGAAATATAATGGTATCAAAACTGCAGTAACTACAAAATCCATACTAATACCACAGCAAAACACAGATACAGTTAAAGGAAAAATCCAGTGTGAATCAGTCAATAGCCCTACTTATCCAGGTACCTGAATGCTGTCTTTTAGAAAAAGAACGAAAAAATTTGATTCTATGTGGACTGTATAAGAAACTGATTACTAATGCTGACTGAATGGAGCATAGTGAAATGAAACTGAAAGTAAGTTGTTATGCCCCATTCACTTAGTGTTAGCTGCCGGTTCACAGTTCGGCCCATGTTGTATCAAATTCCGCCCCCCCATTGTTGTGATATCAAAGGAATTGTGTTGTATGATTTTATTCTCAGTCGTCAAAACCAAGTAAACTAAAGAAAAAAGAAAAAAAATAACATATAACATTTCTCTTTTGGCCATGAGACCCAGTCCCTGAGGTTGTCTCAAACCTCCTCTCTGTAACTATCATTATCATCAGGTGCTGATCTGTGTTTGCGTTGGATGTGGTTCTTCAGACTGACGTTGTGGTTGAAGCACAGCCCACATTCATGACACATGAAGGGTCTCTCCCCTGTGTGGACACGCATGTGGGACTTGAGCTGGCTTGGCTGGTTGAAGGTGTGGTCACACACTTCACAGGTGTAGGGCTTCACACCTGTATGAATCATTTCATGTCTCTTAAGTTTTAACTCAATGTGAAAGCCCTTGTCACAAACTTTGCAGACAAACCTGCCGCGTTTTAAGTGGGCAGTAGAAATATGAGCTTTTCTGGAGCTGATGGTTGTAAACCGCTTAGGACATTCAGGGCAGCGGTACTTGAGGCTCTCCCCAATGTGGGTGTCTTCATGTTGCTCCTTATCTTCCTTCTTCTTGAATTTCTCGTGGCAGTACTTGCATTTAGTCGTGTAGTTTTCATTGTGAAACTGAACGTGGAGCTGGAGTCTGGACTCTTTTCTAAACCTCCTCCCACAATTAGGGCATTGAAATGGTTTGACTTTATATTTGCAGACGTGAGAGCTCTTGCCATTGCGACTTCTACAAAAAGCACCACAGTCTGAGCAAAGGTGTCGTTTACCACTATGTAAGCGTCTCATGTGACTCTGGAGACGCCAGAGATCTTCGAAGAAAACGGCATATATTGGAACATTGCGTTTGTCTGCACTAGCATCTTGATTAGTACCCCATTGTCCTCTGGTACAGACTCCTTTGCTGTGGTGGTTCCTGCTGCAGGTTGATGCATCAACACTACTGTTCAATGGTTCCTCAATGTCATTGGTGGAGGCATGTTGGCAGGCACCAGTGATGGATCCTTGACTGTTAATACTGTTTGGATCTTCAGGACAGTTGACAGGTTCTTCAATACCACTGTTGTCAATATGGCTAGCACCAGTAATGACCGCTTGACTAGTAAGGCTCTTTTGATCTTCAGGACCATCACTGGAATCAGTTGGTTTGTTATTGTTGCCATCGTCCCCTGGGCTGCATGAGCTTTCGGCTGATTGGCCAACATCATCAGTTCCCTCTTGGTGTCCAGCACTTGGGGTCTCTGGGCTGCTGATTCTTTGGGTTTCTACAAGTTCTGAGTTCTTGGGTTCCTGGGTTAAGTCTCTGTAGCCACACAACTTACAGCAGTAGAGCTGGAGGTGATTTTGTCTGAAGCAGTTGGCACTGGCTTCTTTCCCACAGTCAGAGCACCACGCCCATCGGTGTGGACGCTCTACCTCATCATCATCATCATCTTTATCTTCATCTTCCTCCTCAGACTCTTCTTCTGATGTTTCTGTGACCACTCCATCATCAGGAGCCCACTCTCCATCACTGTCCCTCCTTTTTCTGTTCTTTGGCTTCTGGTTCTCTTTCTCCTCCTTTTCTTCTTCCTCCTTCTCCTCCATCACTTCACACTCTTCCTTCTCCACTTCTTCTGCTTCTTCCTCCATGTCCATCTCCTCCTCTTTTTCATCCATCTCTGTGTCCTCCTCTTCAATTACTTTATCCTCTTCTTCCACCTCTTCCTCCGCCTCTTCTTCCATCTCTTCCTCCTCCTCTTCCCCCACTTCTTCCTCTATCTTGACAGTAATCTCACCCTCCATGTCTTCAGAGGTCACTATAGGTTCCTCTATTGCCTACAGGAAACATGAATCATCAATTTATTTCATTGAAATTAGTTTACTGTTATAAAACATTTTCTTTACTGTTTCAGAAATGCTGGTTGGTCCCTAGGGCACCAGAATTCATCAAAGGCAATCTCTTACCTCTAGACTGTTTGTTGTATCAGAGGGCGGCTGGTTTGTCCAGTCCCTGGTGTTTCCGCAGCTCCAGCACTGCTGCACTACATGGAGGATGGGCCCTTTGCGTCTGGTGCTGATACTGCAGGCATCACTGCAGCACTTGAGGCACTTCTGGAACAGCTGCAGCAGGCAAGCCAGCTTCACAACGATGTCCGACATCAAGGCGTCCCTTCAAGAACAGAAATAGATACAGGTGAAGCAGAGTACAGTTCAACAAAGCCTGAGTCTACCACACCTACTGTAGCTCCAAAAGGGAGTTGTGGAGACTGTTCTGCAGGACTTAGGTCATGCATGTTTATTTATATTATTTGCACATTATATCATCAAATGAACAATCAGCGAAATATTATGTCAGCAAACGAAACATACACCTACCTCCCTTGCAGGTTGGATGAGTTCCTGATGGATTCTGTAGAGGTAAAAATAAAACCAAATCTTGGTATGAAAATGAAATATAAAAAAATTTAGAGTATACCAAATCTTTCCTTTTCTTAAGTCTAGTTTGACCAACGTTTCGGTGTTTGGCCTCTGTCAAGGTTTCGACCATGGCTGAAACGCGGTCAACATAGACTTGAGAAAAAGAAGATTTGAGTGTGTGCAAATTCATTTACAGTAAACTGTGTAGAGCACCCAAGAGTGGCACTCTTACATCATTGACTGATGAAAATGAAATATAAAATGAAATTTTGGTTTAGTATTTTGTACCAAATGCACATTATACACTAATAATTCGATGTCAACATCTGAGAAACGCAGGAACACAAATCAATTAGTTACCTGTTCTTTGTGTGTGGGGTGGTGTGCCCCTGGTCACAGCAGTGTGTTCTGTCGGCCATGTTTGCTGGAGATCACACGGACTTCCAGCACTGGTTCTCTCCACCTGCTGATGGAATAAGAACACGATGAGTTGACGATGAATGTAAAAGAGGCAACTAGGTACATCATAAAGAAAAGTGTGTGGAGAAAAAAAAAAGACAACTGGCTTTTTTACCCTTTACTAGCACAGCATTGTTCATGCATAAATGTGAATTATACACCAGAGTGACATATGTTTTTTTCCTCTTAACAACATATTTTATATACTATTTATGTTTTTTTTATATATTTATGTTTTTATCATTGTGTCTGTACTGTGTTTAGTGTGGATGAGAGTTTCTGCTGGCTGCACATGAATTGCCCTTTGGGGACAATAAAGAAGAACTTGGACTTGATATTTTGATTTAGATTGTCATCCAATAAAGTAATAACATTGTTGGCAAAAAAAAAGTTGCCAACAGTACAGTACTGCAACAGTACAGTACAGTACAATGCAGGTTTGAAACTGTTCTACCTTATTGGCAACAGTTTACATTATTTGCTTTATTACAGTACATATTACATAAAGAACAGCCGAAATGCTTAGAACGTTTGGCTGACCAACTAAACACAATGTGTACAATGTAGTGTAAAGGCACACATTCAAAGACATATCGGCCTATTATGTGTACTGTTGGTACTTAGCTGGCACACTGTATTTTACTCCATCAAAGAGTTACAAGGGTGTACCAACACAGTTGTTACATGTACTGTACTACATGTTGTGTATTGAGAGTGTAAATTATTGAGCAATTAATTTTTTTGTCACTTTTGTTAGCTGTAAAATCCACATGCAGTCTCATAATCCTTTCTCATACACTGGCAAGTTAGGGAAATGCTAGCGTGAAACAGGCAAAACTGGCTCACAATCTTAAAAAAAACTGAGAGCTTATAAGTGTTTGTGTTGTTCCACTTCTGATTGACAGTCCAACTTGCGAAAAAACAAATCTAATATGAGGGTTTCAGTCGTTACGTTGGTGAAAGCAATACAATTAAATCAAATAAAATTCAGAATTAATGGGGGTGAGTGGAGGGGCTTTCAGTCAATGTTCTCTGGATGAACGGGACTCACTATCAATGCTTTCCTTGCAGTTGCCATAACTGCCACCAACTGGGCAGGAGTGTGTTGTTCAAACAATCTTGTGTGCGTGTGTGTGTGTGTGAAGGAACCTTCGCTGAAAGAGGCATGGCCAAACACCTGTTGGAGACCATACTCTTCAGCAGTATTTGTGTATCAGTGAACACCCCAGACTACTCGACAAGTTGCACGTCTTTAAAAGCGGACGTTTAATGAGTTTTAGGGAGGATTGTTTGATTGTCAAAATGTTGGTAGGGAGAAGCAGTGCTTCAGCAACAGCTGAAAACTCCCAGAACAGAAGCATTTGAGAAAAAAAATCAACCTTAAGCATTGTATTTTATCGTAAACAGTCTGAAAAAAAGGCCAAATGTCTACAAACTCAGCCTCATCTTTTGGACATGGTGTGGTCTCACAGATTAACCCCGAAGCAACACGCACAAGGCCTAATTTAGGCCTAGTGACTGTCAGAGGTGAGCAAGTGCTTACCAATGATGGAAATGCAATCCTTACCTCTGTCTGTGCCCGTATTGGAGGCCGTGCAATATATGTTCTGGGTGATGATGTCTGGCCTGGACTGGACACTGTAAGTATCACAGTGGAGGGCGGATCAGACCTCCTTGAACTTTTGTGTTTGTGTGAGGTCATCCTCTGACTGTACTGTGCAGTTGATTCTGATAACTTCAGACCAGCAGAAGAACTTTCCTAAAAAGTAGTAACGTTAGAAGTTTATTCACTCAAATGTGAACAACTTTTATTTTCATAAATGGAAATTATCCTCTTTTTTATGCCAATTAAAACTGAAAGAACTGTGTTGCGTTCATCAAGACAATGTCTGTCCTATGGGGCAAAATATAGGTTAGATATGGTAAAATCCAGGCCCATGTTGTCTTACGTTAGCTTACCCCAAGGTCTTCCTCTTCTAGCGCTGGTCTCTGAAGTGTCGGCACAGCATCCCTGTTCAAGAATAGTTTTTTGGGAGATTTTCTCCGAATACCTGTAGTTCTAGACTGAACATAGTCCTCGTGCCGAAAGTGCATGGCGCAAACACGATAATCGGCTTCCTGAAGAGCTTCTACAGAAGTGTTTTTGTCCAACCCGAGGAATGACAGCCATAACTTTAGTCTGTCAGGATACTTGAAAGGAAGCCGGTGACAGCTCCTACTGTGTGGGATTTTCCCGCAGTTTTTGACCGCACACAATCGCCCCATATTCACTTTAACACCAGTAGCCAGCGGTGAGGTGATGCCTTGGGCTGGCTTTGACGCTTTGAACCATAGCAGAGGAATTTAAACGGGCTCTGACCATAGTAACTGTCTTCTTCAATTTGTTTACCTCTCCCCGATTACATGTCTAATGCAAAGGACCATTGTCGCCATCATGTGGTCTGGAGCATAGATTCTTATATGATATCTATGGTCTGGTCTGGAGTGTGCAACTGTCATGAAAAATGGCCTGAAGCATAGAAATAAAGATATATTTTCTGTATAAAAATTATTTTAGTTAAAAAACTTAGGTCTTTTCATGCAACAATTTTGTTCAACCCACTGAAATTCTACACCTCAACTGCCTTCAAAGTGATTCATTTAAACTTAATTGCTGTAATGTACAGAACCAAAATGAGAAAAAAACTCCCTCTGTTCAAACATTTATGTATGAATTTTGTAGGCCTCACAGCAGCTATTCCTTCTGGCCATCAGACCCAGTTCTACCGTAAAGACTCAGTATGCATGATTAGAACATATTAGGCAATGAACGTAGGAACAATATGTTTAATATGTTCAATCCTCCTCTCTGTACCCAACATTATCATCAGGTGCTGATCTGTGATTGCGCTGAACGTGGTTCTTGAGGCTGACGTTGTGGTTGAAGCACAGTCCACATTCATGGCACATGAAGGGTCTCTCCCCTGTGTGGACACGCATGTGGGACTTGAGATGTACTGGCTGGTTGAAGGCTGGTTGAAGGAATGATCGCACACTTCACAGGTGTAGGGCTTCACACCTGTATGGACCACCTCATGTCTCTTGAGTAAAGACACTAAGTGAAAGCCCTTGTCACAAACTTTACAGACAAACCTGACTTGCTTCCAGTGGGCAGTGGAGAGGTGAGCTTGTCTTGCGGTCAAATAAGCAAACTTCTTTCGCCATTCAAGGCAGCGGAACCTGAATTTCTCTCCATTGTGGGTCTCCTCATGTCGCTCCTTGTCTTCTTTCTGTTTGAACATCTCATAGCAATACTGGCATTTAGTTGTGAAGTCTTCATTGTGAAACTGAAGGTGGAGTTTGAGTCGGGCCTCATGTTTAAACCTCCTGCCACATTTAGAGCATTGGAATGGTTTGACTTTATGATAGCAGACGTGGGTGTGCTTTCTTTTATGACTATTCGAAAAAACACCACAGTCTGGACACAGGTCAGGGGGGTCGGTACCCCTAGGGGGTCCGTGGAGGTACTACAGGGGGTCCGCCAAATTATTATATCTAACTGAAGTATTCTTTTGTTACATATTCCACCCACTCATTTAGCTTAATCCTTTGTCCCACTACAATTAAAATTCATCCCTTTATGATTGATCACCGCGCATTATTTTTTTTTTAGCCTTTGGATTAGGCCTACAGTGATATGGATCCCTTTTTGTCGTGCAACCCTGATACACAGTGTGTACCTGTGTGGTGGGCCTAGGCTTCTACATTTGGGGAGGGGGGTCCGCGAGCAGACTGTCTCACAGAAAAGGGGTCCTTGGGCTGAAAAAGGTTGAAGACCCCTGGCCTAAAGACTTACGTGGAAATGACCCATGCTCAATAACAACCCATGCTTGCTTACCGCATAGTGAATTGGGTAGCTATGGAGGGTAAAAATTCCCTTAAGGACAACTGCTGGAGACTTGAAGAATAAAGGAGGACTAGTCTGGCTTGTGCGACCACGTTCAGAAATAAACTAGGGTCTGGCAAAGCAAGCTAGCATTGCCCGGGAATTCCGGGCAGGACCTAAACGTCTTATCAAATGCTTCTAGCAATGTTGGATGGATATGCAACCACATTTAATTTTGTTTTTATTCTGTGTAAAATGATGACATTTGGCTGTCTTTTCATGCAATAATTTTGTTCAACCCACCAAAATTCTGCCTTTGAAGTGATTAATCTTAACTTAATTGATGTAATGTACGGAACCAAAATGAGAAAAACTGCCTCTGTTCAAACATTTATGAATGAATTTCGTAGGCCTCACAGCAGATATTCCTTCAGGCCATTAGACCCATGCTCTACTGTAAAGACTCAGTATGCAAGATAGGACACAATAGGTTTAATCCATGATTAGAACATTAAACATTGGAACAGCATGTTTAAACTTTGAAGTCTTTGGCGCAAGCCCATGTCATGGAACCATTATGGCAACAGTCCATGGAAAAGGCTGATTAAGTGTAATCTGGATCAAATTGATCTGGATTTCGAAATCCCATGTTTGGTTATCCAGAATCACCTGATCCAACTCACTTTTATGGCAGTTTTTTAAAGAAACATTGGATTGAATCACTGTGATCCAAGAACCAAATGTCAGAATTACCAAATCCTGTTTTACAGATTTAAAGGAATATTCCACCTATTTATGAAAAATGGCTATTCACCCACTTACCTAGTGTATATGTGGGTAAAGCATTTTGGTCTTAGTGCATGGATTTTCCTAGTCTGACAACCCCAAATTAAGCGTTATTTTAGGTTTAGCTTTGCATAGGTGATGGGATGTAAAGTAGCCAGATAGCAACTCTCTGGCTACATTACATTCCAATGTCTATGCTAAGCTAAAGCTAAAATTTAGGTTGCCAGATTAGGAAAGGGCATGCACTGAAACCAAAATGATTTTACCCACATATGTAACTTCAGGGAACAGGTTTAATAACCGATTTTCATAAAAAAGTGGAATATTCCTTTAAATGGAGCCAAATTTGTCTAAACAAAGAAATTACACGTACAATACAGTTTTGCCATAAATTGCCATTGTTTGTTTTAATTTTCAGACTAGTGACATTTATTTGACAGCTGAGAGCTTTGAAATATAGTTTGGTTTGTTTGTTGTTCAGCATCTCATTAGATGTGACCTGCAACCTATTTCCATGATCAGTGTCTTGATCAATGATTTGTATTTACACAAAAGATGAAGACATGTACATATCATCAGCAAACATTGATTTTGGGTGTCTTTCACTTTTGTTCAGTTCAAAAGTTCACAACTGAATCCACCCTTCTGATGGGATCAGGATAATCAAGTTTTTTTTGGATCAAATAGATCCCAAACAGAATTTAAACTTTTGAAAAACCCAAAGAGCAGGTTTGATCCAGATCAAAAGTAGGATTTGATTACATAATCTGATTTTAACCGAAATCCCTCCTTTGCCTCTGAAAATTCATTTCCAACATTTGATCCATCCGTGATCTGAAATCCCACTGGATTCCTTTTGAAAAACTGGGCCCTGGCGATGAAAAAAAAGGCAGGGGGCAGAGCCTTCCCCCATTATCGAGACAGTGATGGACTGACAGCGGTTGCTAAAAGAGGAGTTAAAAATGGGGGTCACAGGGGTGGTGAACCAGGTACTGATGAAACGGTGGTTGAGAGAAAATGTCTGAAACCATATGTTAGTAGTGCCTAAGAGACATGAGGAGCACCAACTACCTGGGGCATAGAAGAAGCAGTATGGTGGTGGAGGGGAGGAGGAGACGTCACAGTCAGTAGAGAGAGATTATGTTAACCCAAAGTCCCTCTATGTGTAATGGAGGCCAGCTAGCTCGGCTAGCTTGGCGGCAGTACGTGTAAATCCTCATCACCCAATTCCTTGGGCGATTCTAATGGCTCGAGAAGCTCTGGCTTTTAGCTCAGTGGTTAAAGCGCCTCCCAGCCATGCTGGGAGTTTGTAGCTTGCAGGGTGGCGGGTTCGAGACCCGTGTGCGGTGTGGACTGCTACCGGCCACGTATGGTTAACCAGACTGATTTAAAACACCTGCAAGACCTCGAAATTGGACAGGGGATAGTGAATTAAAGAATTTGAATGGATTTGAACTGAATGATTGGTTGGTTGAAAGAATGAATGAACAAGTACTGATTTTTCCCTGTAGAACTTTCGCTTCAGCTCTCCACCTGTGATGAGGTCGTCTCAATCCTCCTCTCTGTACCCAATATCATCATCAGGTGCTGATCTGTGTTTGCGCTGGACGTGGTTCTTCAGACTGACGTTGTGGTTGAAGCACTGCCCACATTCATGGCACATGAAGGGTCTCTCCCCTGTGTGGACACGCATGTGGGACTTGAGATGTCCTGGCTGGTTGAAGGAGCGATCGCACTGATCACACCTGAAGGGCTTCACACCTGTATGAACCACCTCGTGTCTCTTAAGTTTAAACTCAAAGTGAAAACCCTTGTCACAAACTTTGCAGACGAACCTCCCACGTTTGAAGTGGGCGGTAGAAAGGTGAGCTTTTCTTGTGTGCTTCTTTGCAAACCGCTTAGGACATTCAGGGCAGCGGAACTTGAGATTCTCCCCATTATGAGTTTCTTCGTGATGCTCCTTGTCTTCCTTCTGTTTAAATGTCTCGTGGCAGTACTGGCATTGTGTTGTGTAGTCTTCATTGTGAAACTGAATGTGGAGCTCAAGTCGTGCGTTACTACTAAACCTTCTTCCACAATTAGGGCATAGGAATGGTTTGATTTTATGATTGCAGACGTGCGTGTGCTTTCTATTCCGACTATTTGAAAAAACACCACAGTCCGGACAAAGGTGTCGTTTACCACTATGTGAGCGCCTCATATGGCTTTGTAGACTGCACAGATCTGTGAAGTAGACTGCATATACTGGTAGGTTCTGTTCCTGATTTTTTGCACTGATCTGTTGGTGATCGTTATTGGACTGTTTGTAGGCACCAGTGATGGATCCTTGACTGTTTGGGTCTTCAGGACCATCACTGGAATCAGTTGGTTTATTATTGTTGCCATCATCCTCTGGGCAGCATGAGTTTTCAGCTGATTGTCCAACATCATCAGTTCCCTCTTGGTGTCCAGCACTTGGGGTCTCTGGGCTGCTGATTCTTTGGGTTTCTACAAGTTCTGAGTTCTTGGGCTCCTGGTAACCCTCCCTGTAGCCACACTTCACACAACAGAAGAGCAGGAGGTGTTTTTGCTTGAAGCAGTCAACACGGCTGTTCTGGCCACAATCACTACACCACTTACATTGGCGTGGGTCAACCACTCGCTGCTGCTGCTGCTCCTCTTCCTCCTCCTCTTCCTCTTTCTCCTCCTCAGACTCCTCATCTGAGGTCTCCATGACTGTTTTATCTTCAGGAGCCCACTCTCCATCATTATCCCTCCTTTTTCTCTTCTTTGGTTTCTGTCCCTCCTCCTCCTCCTCCTCCTCTATCATTTCATCCTCTTCCTTTTCTTCTTCCAGCTCTGCTTCATCCCCTGCTTCTTCCTCCATTAGCTCCTCCTGATCCTTCACCTGTCCCTCCTCCATCTTTATCTTCACCTCCTCTTCTTCCTCTTCTATCTTGATGGTAATATCCTCCTTCACTTCAGAAGTAACTGCTGGTTCCTCTTCTGCCTACAGGAAACATGAATCAGTGATTTATTCTTGTTTGAAAATGATTTTGTGGAAATTATTTTCTCCAACCAGAAGCAGTCTATAATGATGGCACCGTTGGTCCACAGAGCACCAGAGCCAATCTCTTACCTCTAGACTGTTTGTTGTATCAGAGGGCGGCTGACTGGTCCACTCTCTGCTGTTTCCACAGCTCCAGCACCTCTGCACTACATGGAGGATGGGCCCTTTGCGTCTGGTGCTAACGCTGCAGGCATCACTGCAGCACTTGAGGCACTTCTGGAACAGCTGCAGCAGGCAAGCCAGCTTCACAACGATGTCCGACATCAAGGCGTGCCTTTAAGAACACAACAGAGAAGGGTGAAGGGATGAGTAAGTACTTGTCAAGAAAGCCTTAAGGGCCGTTCACACTTGGAACGATAACTATAACGACAAATAAATATCGCTCTAATCAATATGAGTGACAAAGTTCACACCACAACTATAACGACAACGACATGTGCAACAATATTGTTGGCGATCACTTTCAGAACAATAATAAGAAGGCATGGTATTCTCTGCATTAATTCATTCACATGAAGACAGAACTACATTATCGTTAGTCAGTGTGGACGGAAAAGTTGTTATAGTTACAGTTATCTTTGTAGTTAATTATCGTTCCAAGTCTGAATGGCCCTTTAGTCCAGCAGACCAGTTCCACATGGAGGGGTGGTGACTTATTGAAGCAGCATCATGTTGTGGAGCTGCTTTGCTGCAGGAGGGACTGGGGCACTTAAAAAGACATACAATATGCATGCAAGTAGGCCTGAAAAAAACCTGATCCAGTTACACCAGTTCTGTCAACAAGAATGTGCCAATAAACTCTGCAAAGTATTGTGAGAAGCCTGTGGAAGGATACCCCAAACTTCTGGCCCAAATGAAACGATGAATGAAATGATGTTCATTCTATCAAATATAAGGGCAGGTATGTAAACTTTTGGACTGATGTCAAAAAGAAATCTGTCTTTTTATATAATATAAGATAACAAATATGAAAATGTGATAATATTGACTGGCCTGAAACATACAAAGCTTACTCTGATTCAGTGTTCAACAGTAAAGAAGAAAGTTCTTGTGTTTCTTTCGGAGGTATATGTAAAGATATGGTTTCAACTGTACCTCAAGCTTTAGACTGTTTGCAGATCATCTTGAAATTACTACATTTTAATCAAATATTATACACATAAAACACTTCCACTGACCTCTCTTGGAAATTGGATGTGTTCCTGTTGGATTCTGTAGATATAAAATAAAATCCAACTTTAGTGAAAGACTAGGGGAGAGTCAACATATCTACATAAACATACACAGTATTTCCAATTTGTAGAACAATACATGGACAAATCCATGAAAGTTGTCCATAAGGTCATTAAATGGCATATTTGTGTAATGTGAATGATTATGTGAAATGTTTTCCAGACAAAAATCGCAAATGGTTAACTTAAATGTTATCATAATGTTATTATCATTCACATCATAATGGACACGTTTCCATTTCCTTGTATTAAAGGCAAATCTGCGTCAATCAGCCCCTGTCCCTGTTTTTTTTTTTTTTTTTTTTTAAAAAAACAAATCTTTCTTGCTGTCATTAGTTAGCACTAACTGTAATTTCACAGTTGCACTAAATTCTGTTGTCTTATTCAGTGACAGCACTCAGAGCAGAGCTGAACACACTGTGTCACAGCGCATTAAAGGCAACATGTTTAGTTGTAGTTATTTTTTCCCTTTCTTCACTCACCAAATCCTGATGTCCGAACTCTGGTTTGAACGGAACAAAGGAAGTCCAGTCCGTCACCAAGGGAGACGTGGGTTGCTGCAGGAGTCTGGGTGGCTGCAACAGAGACACAAACCCATGTGAGACCAGAGAACCTTATGGACACAGGGATTCAATTTATTCGTCACACTGAAATACTACTGTTGGACATGGGCAGCCTAACAACCTGCCATCGTACTGCGCCATCACCATAGCAAAAGTGGACTGCAATGAACGGAGCCTCAAGTGTCAGTGAGGGTTCTTCCCATTTACTTTCACAGACAACTCCCACATCCATGACCCTAATGAATTTCAACAGGTATGGATGGGTTTGGATGGCCCCATTTTTGAAATACACTAATAATTCTATTTCAACATCTGAGAAACACACAGGAACACAAATTAAACCAGTTCATTACTCACCTTTGCTATGTGTGCGGGGTAGTGAGCTCCTGGTCAAACCAGTATCTTCAATCAGCAGTGTTTGCTGGATATCACACTGACCTCCAATACTGGTTCTCTCCTGCGGCCATGGTCCCCCCTGCTGATGGAAAAGGACTTAATTTATGCTCTTAATCATAAGTGTTTGACTTAATAAACTTCATCTAAATTGGGGGTGTCAAAAATGCGACCCGGGGGCTGGATGCGGCCTTTTACATCATTTCATGCGGCCCGATTGAAAATAATCCTAGCGATGTAAAAAAAAAAAAAAAAAGAGATTGTGTCACTTTTTCACAATATATGCCATCTCCCTATGAGGTGCGCCTTATGCGACTGTGTTGGTGATGGTCAGAAACACAAGGACATGTGCACCCCACCGCTTAGAATACTGTGCAAACAAGGAGATGACCATACTGGTATTAAATTTGCACCATATCTTTCAGTCGGCCCATTTATACATAATGAATACAGTACTTTCAATTTGTCATTGAACGCCTACAAATTCAAGGGATAGGCATGATCCACATTTCTTAAACAATTTACTTCAAGATGCTAGAGAGAAATACCGTAATGAGCGTACCCCAACACAGACATCACCAGTCCTGAGGAGTGAGTAGTCGCTCACACCATACTGTTGCTGCTGCCAATAAGCAGAGCTGTCAGAGGTGAAATGGGCGCTGCACACTTTGCTTGAGGAATTCACCGGATGCTTCAGTCTGCCATCCAGGCAAAGCATCCACTGCTGCAGAGTAGACGGATCTTTGGGGAAACTCAGGAGTCCTTCAGTCCCATTGCAGCCTTGGATGATGCATATGTCTGACATCATGGAGTCTGTGTCCTGTAGGATAAGGCCACTTGACAGTCACAAATTACACAATAAATTACAATATTAAAATATCATGCAAAAGATTTAGGACCTTTAACACAAAAACACCAACCTAAAACATCATCTTCAACTCTGGTCAAGTCTGGTCAGACAGAAATATCAGAAAGTTTGACACTTATGTTTATTCAGATACGTCTTCATTCCAATTAAATAATTCAAGAATTAGCTTGCTAGCTTGCTCGCTGTGCTATATAGGGCTAATTGGTTAATTAAACCAGCCAAATTCAACTACGCCTCAGTAAAAGGTTCAGTCATACTCAAAACATGTTAATCTTAAAGGGATATTCCACCTTTTATAAAAATGGGTCATTCATCCTCTTACCTAAAGTTACACACAGTATGTGGGTAAAAGCATTTTGGTGTCAGTGCATGCATTTTACTTGTCTGACATCCCCAAATTCCCAATTTTTTAGCTTTAACTTAGCATTGGCAGTGGAATGTTAAGTAGCTAGATAGCAACTCTTTGGCTACAGTACTTTCCAGTGGCTATGTTAAGCTAAAGCTAAATAAAAACTGGGGTTGCCAGACTAAAAAAATGCATGCACCGAGACCAAAATTTAACTCCAAGTAAGAGGGTGAATAACCCATTTTCATAAAAAGGTGGTGTTTAGGCTAGCGACGGATAATTATATAGCCTGATGTGTTTTTCAGGCCTTCAAACTTAAATACAATCCAAGGCTTACTAAAATAAAGGGGTAGAATTTGAAGTCCTAATTTGAGACCAATTGACAACATCTGACATGTTGTTACAACATTATGTGGTCTCACAGAATTTCCCCAAACTAATACACACACAAGGCCTTATTTTAGTGACCATCAATGAAATGTAAGCCCTACCTGTGTCCGTGTCCATACTGGAGGTTGTGCAAAGTATGTTCTGGACAATGATGTCTGTTGTGAATAATTCGACACAGTAAGCGTCAAAGTGGAGGGTGGATCAGACCTCCTTGAATTCTTGCGTTTCTGTGAAGTCTTCCTCTGTGTGGACGTTCTGATTGTAGATGATTCTGATAACTTCAGAACAGTAGAGTCACTTTCCTAAAAAGTGAAAAAAAAAGCTATTTGAGATTAGCCAATACTGAAGACGCAACACATTTTGGTCCAACCATATAGGTTTCCGCCCCGACAGTTAACCCAATGGGGCAAGTTTTCAAAACTGTGTTTACAGCATTTAAACATGCTCCAAATATCACCCCAAAAGTTATGCAACATCATTGGACACAATAGAACACAGAACTGTATTGTGTATGGCTACAAATGGCTGGAAAAGTGGTTAAAACTATGTGCTTATGCAAGCAGCCCAATATTGTTTGTTTACAAAACAAAAATGTAAACACTGCATAAAAACACAATTTCAACCACGTTAGACATTTGTAGTCATCAATACTACATAAGTGTGTTGTAATGTGTCTGATGATGTTACAAAGCTTTGGGGTGACATTTGGTGCATGTTTAGATGCTGACAGAAAACTTGCCCCATTGGGTTAACTGTCAGGGCTTAGTCTCTGTTCAAGTAAACCTACTGTATATGGTTGGGCCAAAATGTATTGCATCTTCAGTATTGGCTAATCTCAAGCAGCTTGAGCAATAGAGCTCCTGTTGAAATTTGACCGGAATTCCCCTTTAACATCCCGCCCGTTAGTTAAAATCTAAAACCCAATGTGTCCCTTCAGCCAAAATAATTGCCCACCCCTGGAGTAATGGGCTTCAACTGGAGACAGGACTCGTTTCTCAATTCCGTCATATCATTGAGAGTCATAAGACAGATGTCTTTAGTGTCCTTGTGATTGAAAGGGGAGGGGCTGTATTTCCAGCACATCATGCAATGTATCTTGTATTACAGTAATGGCCAGTGGGGGAACAGATAGAACTTGCAGTGTGCAGCAGCCATGCAACCCTTTCTGCACTCCAGAATCTATGAGATATTGATGAAATAATCAATGCCCCCGCCCCATGCAGAAGAATAGCTTGCAAAATCGGCTGAAGGGTAGATGCAACACTTTGGCCATGATGGTACCATTTTGAGAGTATCAGGAATGGTGAAATCCTTGTCATTATGGCAATTATTCAAATTGGATAGGCCTACCACTTTGCAGTAAACATCTTATGATTAAGCTAATTATGCAATACATGGCTTGCAATATAAATTAAAAGCTGACAGTTGGTATGCTCCTGAGTGACCCATAGAAGAATACGTTTACTCATATTTAAAATTCCTTTTCCCTTACCACAACATAACATTTTATTAGGCAATAGCCAATGCTCTGTTGTAGCTTGCTCAACACTTCCGGGTTCAGAATGTGTGGCCGGGGGGAGGTTACTAGATAACAACTAGGCCTATTTGGTACAAGGAACTTAGGAAGCCAATATTATTTTCAACTTCCATGATATTTTACCCCTCTGACAAAGTTCTAAGTGCAATGGCTATATTTTTATGACTTCAGTTTAGGACTAACATTCATTCTCCCTATCCAGTTAGCAACTTCATAGATGGTTTACATACAAACATGTCATGTCAAGTTACCTCTGCAGCCGACAAATCCGTTCGTGGGACAGCATTCTTCTTCAAGTGCACTCTCTGTGTCTTATTCGGGTCAGCGGCTCTTTTAGGATAGGCGAAGTCGTCCTTATGAAAATGGGTACTGCATATACGGTAGTCCATCTGTCTCAGTTTCTCCTCAGGCGTCTCGGTGTCGATGTTCAACACAAGAAGCCATTTGTTCAAAATGTCCCTATCCTTATACCGCAATGGCAGTGCGTGGAAACTTTCAGGATTGTATTTCTTCATCTTTTTGCCGCAGCCAGGAAAGGCACAGACACGAACCATTCTGCCGTCTGTATCAACTGCGTGAAGCCAGCCACAGCAGCGAAACTCTCAATACTCAGTACTTTCAAAATAAAAGACGGCCCACATTGATTTTCGCAAGAACAGTCCGGTGTTTGCCCTCCCCAGATAGGCCTGCAGTAGTACTAAAATTCAAGATCATTTGAGTTATGTTTTATGCGTATTGAAGTGTTTGTTTTTAACCTAACAAAACTGCCCTCCCCAGATAGGTCTGCAGTAGTACTAAAATTCAAGATCATTTGAGTTATGTTTTATGCGTATTGAAGTGTTTGTTTTTTTACCTAACAAAATCGCAAAAGGTCAGTTGGATACATGTAGGCCTCTATTCTAGCCACCTGTCAATCTGCTGAGTTTTGTGTAAAGGGATCAGGTTACAGAGACAGGCAAGGAGTAGGCTATTAAGCCACTATTTGATTCGGGTTTGGGGATACAATTTATTTATTTATTTATTTTTGATATTACAAATCGCTGACTCCAATCCTATGTGGTTGTCACACACAAAAAAGTGGATTTATCTCTCTAATTCAATTTAAAAAGTGAAACTTTGTAAAGACTACATCCACATATACTGATATATTTCAAGTGTTTATTCCTTTACATGTAACTAGCAATTAATGAAAACTCACAATTAATCTCAGAAAATTAGATTATTTAAACCCATAATAAAAAAGGATTTTTTTTTTTTTAAAAAAAGAAAGAAATGTTGGTCAACTGAAAAGTGTGAGTATGTACAGCACAATACTTAGTTGGGGCATCTTCAGGAGAGGCACAGAATCCACGTTGCTTGCGGTCCAGTCAGTGTTAGGCTTCCACAGCCAGTGATTGTTTGAGTGCCATGCCCTCCGCTGGTAGGCTATGGGTCCTCTGTATTTTCTGTAAACCAAAATATAACAAAACACATTACAGCCAATCATTGACAAGACGGTTGGGGGAGGGGTTACTTCGCAACTGCCAAATATCTCGAGTGACTGGCTGGAATGCAATTTGTTATATTTTGCCCATTCATTCCCATTCATGCCCATTGCCCATTCATACATTCATGGTGTATGAAAATCACACTATCAAACCAAACCAACTAGTGTTGTTATTGTGAAGTCATTTAAGTTTTATTTAGTCTCACAGCTGGCACATCTCCACAAAGATGTAAGAGCACACTTTAAGTAACTAAGGAGGGAAAGTCAGGAACTGTAGAATAATGACCAATTCCAGGACGTTTCTTTTTTAAGTCTTACAGACTTTCCCTTTCGGCCTCAGACCCGGTTCCTGTGATGAGGTCGTCTCAAACCTCCTCTCTGTACCCATCATCATCATCAGGTGCTGATCTGTGTTTGCGTTGGACGTGGTTCTTCAGACTGATGTTGTGGTTGAAGCACAGCCCACATTCATGGCACATGAAGGGTCTCTCCCCTGTGTGGACACGCATGTGGGACTTGAGATGGCTTGGCTGGTTGAAGGAGCGATCACACATTTCACAGGTGTACGGCTTCACACCTGTATGGACCATCTCGTGTCTCTTAAGGACATACTCAATGTGAAAGCCCTTTTGACAAACTTTGCAGACAAACCTGCCACGCTTGAAGTGGGCTGTAGAAATATGTGCTTTTCTTGTGCTGATATTTGAAAACCGCTTGGGGCATTCAGGGCAGCGGTATTTGAGGTTCTCCCCATTGTGAGTCTCTTCGTGACGCTGTTTGTCTTTCTTCTGTTTGAACGTCTCGTAGCAGTACTGGCATTTAGTCCTGAAGTCTTCATTGTGAAACTGAATGTGAAGCTGGAGTCGGGCCTCATTTCTAAACCTCCACCCACAGGTCAGACAAGAGAATGGCTTGATTTTGTGACTGCAGACATGTACACTCCTGCCATCACACTTGTACATAAACTTACCACAGTCTGGGCAAAGCTCACGTTTACCACCGTGTGAGCATCTCATATGCCTCTGCAGGCTGTTTGGGTTTCTGAAGTAGACTCTATATATTGGAATGTTCTGGAATCCCGGAGTTCCGGTATTGGAATGTTCACACTGATTGTCCATGGACCCAAAGTGAGAAGTGCCACCACCACTACTGCTACTGGTGTCTCCTTGGCTTTCATTTTGAGTGGTCCTTTGGTCAGTGCTATCTTTAGGGTTGATTATGGAACCCTGGGCCTGTTTCCTTCTGCTGCAGACTCCGTAGTCTTGGTTGTGTGTTGTGCCACTACTTAACCCATCAACACAACAGTGGACAGGTTCCTTACTACCACTGTTAGCAATATGGCTGGCACCGGTAATGACCGCTTGACTGGTAAGGCTGTTGGGATCTTCAGGACCATCACTGTAAACAGTTGGTTTATTATTGTTGCCATCATCCTCTGGGTTGCATGAGCTTTCAGCTGATTGGCCAACATCATCAGTTCCCTCTTGGTGTCCAGCACTTGGGGTCTCTGGGCTGCTGATTCTTTGGGTTTCTAGAAGTTCTGAGTTCTTGGGCTCCTGGTATCCGTCTCTGTAGCCACATAACTTACAGCAGAAGAGCTGGAGGTGTTTTTGTATGAAGCAGTTGGCACTGGCTTCTTTCCCACAGTCAGAACACCACGCCCCTCGGTGTGGACGCTCCACCTCTTCATCATCATCTTCCTCCTCCTCCTCATCAGACTCTTCTTCTGATGTTTCTGTGACCACTCCATCATCAGGAGTCCACTCTCCATCACTGTCCCTCCTTTTTCTCTTCTTTGGCTCCTGGTTCTCCTCTTCTTCCTCCTTTTCTTCTGTCACCACCTCCTCCTCTTCTTCTTCCTCCATCACTTTATCTCCCTCCTTCTCCTCTGCCTCTTCCTCCATCTCCTCCTCCTCTATCTTGATGGTAATCTCCTGCTCCATGACTTCAGAGGTTGCTATTGGCTTCCCTTTTACCTACAGAAAATGTATATCTGTCAGTTTTCTTTCATATATTAAAATGTATTATTTAACTCATTGGGCCTCATTCACCAATATCTTCTTAAGAATTTTCTTAAATTTCTTCTTAAGGTCCCACTGAAAAACCTGGAAACAAATCTTCGTAAAAACTGCGTAAGTGTGATTTAAGAACAAATTTCTTCGTAGGAATGGTTTATGAATGAGGCCCATTGTTTTTTTGTGTATGGGCTGCGGTTCGGAACCTGTCTGTGATGATCACAGAGTGAAATAGCCTAACCCTTTTACCTCTGGAGAGACGATGGCGTAAGGAAGTCTCAGGTCTGGTGGCGGCTGGTTTGTCCAGTCCCTGGTGTTTCCACAGCTCCAGCACTGCTGCACTACATGGAGGATGGGCCCTTTGCGTCTGGTGCTGATACTGCAGGCATCACTGCAGCACTTGAGGCACTTCTGGAACAGCTGCAGCAGGCAAGCCAGCTTCACAACGATGTCCGACATCAAAGCGTCCCTTTAAGAACACAACAGGGACGGGTGAAGCAGTGTTATAATAAATTGCATGCATTAGAGGACATATAATACATGTAATATAATTATCTTCACATCATACAAATTAAATAATGTTAAATAATGCTAATATGGGGGCGCTGTGGTTCAGTGGGCTAGAGCGTTATACCATTACTCCGGGTACCCGGGTTCGAGTCTGACCCGAGGTCATTTCCCGATCCCACCCCATCTCTCTCTCCCACTTGTTTCCTGTCCATCTCTATACTGTCCTATCCGATTAAAGGCAAAAAGCCCAAAAAATATCTTAAAATAAAAATAAAATAATGCTAATACATATCTATTGTCCATATATATTTACTGATATATTGAGGATCACTTCAAGGAAAAAACAGAGTACAACATTTCACCCCAGAGTTTTACTTTACATCATACCTCTTGTAGATATTTTGCATTATAATTTAATATAAACATATTTTTTATTATTTCAGTATCAATGTCAATAGAGAACACTTCAAATAGTACTTAAAATATATAAGCATACTTTTCAATCTTGTTAAAAATGTCTTCCAAATATAAGGCATTTATAGATATGCCTTCCCACCCTTAAAAAAAATGTTTGACAGTGAGTTTATTTAGCAAATTTGACATCCACCTACCTCTCTTGCATGATACAAGAGTTCCTGGTGGTTTCTACAGACAGAGGTAAATATAAAATCCAGGTTTAGTATGCAAAGATTTATTTATTCAGACACAGCCAATTGATACAGTATATGTCTGTTATACAACTGCATACAATATGTCTGTTGTAATTTAAGCACATTCTACACTAGTAAAATCTATTTACTACAACACAATAACACATCTATTGCAACACGGGTATGTACCAATTCATTCCTCACCTTTGCTTTGTGTGCGGGGTGGTGTGCTCCTGGTCACACCAGTATCTTCTGTCGGCCATGTTTGCTGGAGATCACACTGACCTCCAACACTGGTTTTCTCCTTGTCCTTCTGCTAATGGAATTAAAGTTACCAAAGACAGTAGGTGAGAAATTATGCCTAGCAGTCAATTAAATGAAAATACTGGAGTGAATTCAAGCATAACCCTGTTGAAAGAGCTTGCTAAATGTGCTAGTTAGCGAGTGGAACAAAATAATTTGGTACAGCACAGACCAAACGCGAACGCAGAAGCGAACAGGCACTTTACACTGAATCAATGGGGCCTGACTGTTGGAAACCGAAAGTAAGATCTGAGGTTACATTGACTCAATGTAAAGTGTTCCGCGTTCGCGTTGTCGCGCAGGTCTATGATGTTCGAAATTCTTTCATTTCATGTGAAATATTGTTGTTAGAAGGCTCCTGCAGCAGGGCTATGCTTGAATTCACTCCGGTATTTTCCTTTAATAGACCATGATCTTACCTCACTGCAGACATCTTTTAAGTGTGGTGGCAGGTCACCAGTATTGGGGTTGCCAGCAACACCACACTGTTGCTGCTGCCAATAAGCAGAGCTGTCAGAGGTGAAATGGGCGCTGCACACTTTGCTTGAGGAATTCACTGGATGCTTCAGTCTGCCATCCAGGCAAAGCATCCACTGCTGCAGAGTAGACGGGTCTTTGGGGAAACTCAGGAGTTCTTCAGTCCCATTGCAACCTTGGATGATGCACATCTCTGACATCATTGAGTCTGGGACCTGTAGGATAAGGCAACTTTATTCATAGCTTCAAACAGGGCAGTCATACAAATACGGTAGTTAAAAACAGAATAACTGCAAACTGTTGTTAGAAAGAACTTTCGCTTTTCTATGTATGGGTGTAAGACTTGAGAAAGGCTTCAGGCCAAAACATCTCAAAATAAATTTTAAGCAAGAGTGAGCTGTCTTAACAACATATTAAACTCATTTGTCTGTGTGTGTGTGTGTGTGTGTTTTTCATCTAATTAAAATCATACTGTGTATATGTGTGTATTACTTCAGTGACATTGGAGGGGAGTAGTGGATATGCAGGCTAATGCAAGCCCTACCTCTATCACTTTCCATTTTGTAGGCTGTGCAGGGTATGTGCTGGGTAATCTTGTCTGTTGAGAATTTGACACAGTAAGTGTCAAAGTGGAGGGTGGATCAGACGTCCTTGAACTCTTGTGTTTGTTTGAAGTCTTCCTCTGGGTGGACTGTGGGATTGCATCTGATTCGGATTCCTTCTGATGAGTAGAAGGACTTTCCTGATAAAAAAAGCAAAACAATTACACAAATAAACATGTATAGTATGGACAAATCCAAGCAGAGAAGATACTGTGTCCGTTTTGCTTTCATTGGATTTGATGATGATAGAACATCCCAAAGTAATCACAAAGAGTCTGATGCCCTAATCTCATTCATTTGATGCAGTCAACACCTTAGGAATCGTAGTTGCCAGAGCACTCATTAGGCTCCCAGTGGTGTGAAAGTTAGTCTACCTGGCTGGAATGCATGGAACTTGAGTATCATGGAATGAGGAAATAACCAGCAATGCCTTGTGATCAGCTCTACTCATATCAAAATCAGCAAGTCAATAAAACTGTTAAAATTCAAACATCATGTCCTGTCTGTACAAAATGATACTTATGAGGATTGATGTTGGGAGTGCACAATAGATTTGCCTGTATTATAAATTATAACACTGTGCGAATATTTGCTTTGGAAGGACATGGATAGTGCACTCTGATTAAAGCCAGCATGCTCAAGTCATCAGCTCAAAAACATTATAGGCACCATGGACATAATTAAGCTGTTAGGCCTACAGCTTACTCTCAAATGTTGAAAATGTTTGAACAAACCCTCTATGATCAATCGCCGGATAGTTTCGGTTTACCTCCACTGTGACTGCAGTTGGTCTTTGAGTTCTCGGAATGGCATTTCTTTTCAGGCGTCGTCTTTTCACGTTTTCTTGATTTGTTTCGTTAAAGTCGCTTTCGTCAAAGTGTTCACTACATACACGGTAATCTTTTTCACGTAGTTCATGTAATGGAGTTTGCACATTTAACTGAAGTTCAGCCAACCACAACGGCAGCGTGTCAGGTTCCCGGAGCGGTAGACGATGAAAGCTCAGGCATTTCCAGCTCTTCATCTTATTGCCGCAATTGGGGAAGGCACAAATTCGAACCATTTTTACACTAATCGAAACATATACCACCGTTAATACACAACGCTCCCCTGCAAATTAGTTACTTCCTTCAGTTGAAAAATCTACCCGTTTAGAGCCTCACTCCATTGAAGCAAAGGTGGTCTACTTTCACTTTGTATTTCCGCACTGACGCACCGCGCGAGTGAGCGAGAATAGCTTAATTGCTGCCTAGGAAAAAAAAAAAAAACCCATCCCACCGATTTATACCACGAAGCAAGTTAAGTGCCTGATCTTCTGTGACCATGAACACAGCTATTCAGGCTATGCATCTCCCTCATTTTGATAATTGACATACACGAGGCATCACCACATTCAAGGCAGTGAGTGGGGAGATGGGAGGACAACTAGGCCAGGGCATATTCTGTCATGACTCATAAGTCATGTTCATCTGATTCAGGTGAGAAAAATTGACAGAGACTGTCTGTAAACTGTGGTGACACAACTCATTAAAAAGGTTAGAAATTGACCCTCCTAAAATTAATTACTACAAATAGGAGTTTTCTTGCCCAATACTCATGGGTGCTCCTCATGTATAGCACTGTGAAGCAAATGTTTTGTGTATGGCGCTCTCCAAATTAATTGAACTGAATATGTTTTCCAGATCAGAATGATTTGGTATGCTGAAACACATTGTCTGCCTTGGCTCTTGTTATTGTCAGAAATACAGGGCACAGGGTTCATTGCAGTGAGAGAAATGCATGGCATGCAAGGATACAGCCCATCATGAAGAGATCATCACCAGACCAGCATGAAGGGATGTCATGCCTGTGGCCACCCCTACTGACAAAGCCCTGGTTTAAATAGTAATACATACTGAAAGACAGCTGTTTAGGCCTAATGTCAAACACACAGTTTATGAAATAGACAGATGTGCAGGTTGTGTGACAGTTAACTAAATGACCATTCAGTGGTATCAGTGCCAATGAAAGTGATGCAAAAGGATAGAGACACAAAGATTGGATTGACCCCTAGAAAAGATGGCATTGACTATGGACCATAATGAAAACCACACTACACAACAGGATATTAGCACTTGGTAGCCTATGATCCAAAATATTCCAAAATGCAACCATAGAGATACATCTCTGACCTAGACAGTACAGTGTGTCATGTGAGGGTAAATCATAGATCTTTGGTTGATAAATGTGAGCTATTTCATTCATAACAGCAGAATAGTGAAGACTGGGCGTTTTAGATGAGACGCAGCTGGATGATATTGGGTAGGAGGCCTGTAATTTGTCATAGACTATCATAACTATACTGGCTCATTCGAACCAACTGGATGTAACATATGACACGTTTTCAAAGTTAGTGAATTGCTAGACCCATCTAAACTAAGACCGCAATCTGGTCATTCAAGTTTCTAGGCTACTTACAGCAGTGAGTGGTGATGCGCTTCGCCCTGTCTGTCCTCCGAAGACTGTTGGGATGGCAGTATCCGTTAGGCGCCGTATTACACTATGCGTGAGACGGTCCATCTTTTCAGAATAGTCTTCTGCGGTAAAATGTTCTGAGCAAACACGCCATTTTTTGATTGAGTCTGTTGGTGTTGTGACATCCATCTTCAGAGAAATCAGCCATTCCTTCTTTCGTTCCTCGTCTTTCGTCGGAATTCTGTGGAACATAGTGGCAGAGTACCACTTGGATTTATTGTCACAGCCCTTCACAATGCACTGCACCATGGCTCGGAAAAAGTAAACCAATTCGCACTGTGCCCAGATGTGCCTTTGCAAACTTGGTGCAGGTTGTATTGACGGAAGTTAGCCCCGTCTTCTTTGGTTTGCCTTGCAGCTTCCAGACCAAGTACATTTGCGCCATCTGCTGGATTGACGCGTTAACGCTTTAGGAAGTCACTTTATTATTATACAGAGCATTATAAATATCTCTCTTAATTTCTTCATATAATATAAACTGTAACTCTGACGCAAGATATCCAACACATGTATTATAAGTTATCATCCAAATGTTTATCCTTCCAATGGAGAATATCTAGCGCATGAGCTTTCATATTGTCAAATGAACTCTAACTTCTATGTTAGATGTGCCAGAACGGGAGTATTCAATCTTGAATCTTTTAGTCCTTATAGGTAGTAGACATAAAAAATAAAGAATATTATTACATGGGGACATTGGCATGGGCATTATGGATAGGAGTGTACAGTATGTATACAATATGTCTGCTTGAGATATTTACAGTATGTTGTAGATTATGGTATCCATTTAGGTGAGACATGAGACATGTTTTCATAGATTTTATATAACTTCAATGTGTATCAAATCAAATCAAACCAAGTACTGGTGTTATAGTAATTACTTAAGTTTTATTTAGTCGCAAAGTGACCTTTACCCCACCAAGATGGGGAAGAAAAAATAAATAATCAATTCACATAACTAAGGGAGGCAATGAAGGGAAATCAAGAACTCATGACCAAATTCAGAACATTTGTAGTAACCTGTTAAGTCTCACAGAACTCATTCCTATCAGCGATCAGACCCAGTTCCTGTGATGAGGTAGTCTCAAACCTCCTCTCTGTACTCGTCACCATCATTATGTGCTGATCTGTGTTTGCGCTGGACGTGGTTCTTGAGACTGACGTTGTGATTGAAGCACTGCCCACAGTCCTGGCACTTAAAGGGTCTCTCCCCTGTGTGGACACGCATGTGGGACTTGAGATGGCCTGACTGGTTGAAGGAGCGGTCACACACTTCACAGTAGTAGGGTTTCAGCCCCGTATGCACCAACTCATGCCTTTGTAGGCGATCGCTCCTGGGGAAGACCTTGTCACAAACTTTGCAGATGTGTCTGCCATGTTTCCAGTGGGTTTTCCTATGGGCGTTTCGACTGATGTGATCTGCAAAGCGCTTGGGGCAGTCGGAGCAGCAGTACTTGAGTTCTTCTCTCTGGTGGGTTGCCTCATGCTGCCGCTTGTCTTCCTGGAATCTGAACGCCTTGTAGCAGTAGCGACAGGACAGCATGTAGTCCTCATTGTGCACATGATGGTGTATATTGAGACCTGCCTGGCTAGCAAAGTGCTTTCCACATGTCAGGCACGAGAACGGTTTGTCTTTGTGATCACAAACATGTGAACTCTTGCCTTTGTGTCTTTGAAGAAATTTGCCACAGTCTGGACATAGTTCTCGTTTATGGCCATTCGACTCTTTATGGCCATGCAACTCTTTAATGTGTCTCTGTAGGCTGTCCACATCAGTGAAATACACAGCATAAATGGGAATGTTTTGTTTCTTCTGGTTTGCTGCACTACCAAGTAAATTAGTAAATCCATATTGAGATTTAGTGTTGCTGTCCTTGTTACTGCTGCGAGTCTCCTCTGGAATTCCAGTTCTGCTGTCTCCTTGGTGACTGCCGTCTACAGAACCCTGTTCTCTAATGACACACGTTCTAGTCTCCTCTGGAATTCCAGTTCCGGTGTCTCCTTGGTGACTGCTATCCACAGAACCCTGTTCTCCATTGCCACATGTTCTAGTCTCCTCTGGAATTTCGGTGTCTCCTTGGTGATTGCTGTCAGCAGAACCCTGTTCTCCAATGCCACATGTTCTAGTCTCCTCTGGAATTCCGGTGTCTCCTTGGTGACTGCTGTCAGCAGAACCCTGTTCTCCAATGCCACATGTTCTAGTCTCCTCTGGAATTCCGGTGTCTCCTTGGTGACTGCTGTCAGCAGAACCCTGTTCTCTGATGCCACATGTTCCGTCGCTGGAGTCACCGTTGATACTTAACTTACCCACATCATTGCTGACTGCTGTTTGGTTGCTGTGTGTGTTTCTGCCTGGAGTGTTGCAGTTTATGATCTCTTGACTAGTAATACAGTTTGGATCTTCAGGACAATCACTGGTATCAGTTGGTGTGTTATTGTTGCCATCATCCTCTGGGCTGCATGAGCTTTCAGCTGATTGGCCAACATCATCAGTTCCCTCTTGGTGTCCAGCACTTGGGGTCTCTGGGCTGCTGATTCTTTGGGTTTCTACAAGTTCTGAGTTCTTGGGGTCCTGGGATAAGTCTCTGTAGCCACATTGAACACAGCAGTAGAGCAGGTGGTGGTTCTGCTTGCTGCAGCGAGCTCTAGCCTCCTCTGCACAGTCTTGACACCATGCTAGTGGATATGGGTCCACCTCCTCCTCTTCCTCCTCTTCAGAACCTTCAGAATCCTCACCTGACATCTCAGCAACCTCTTCAGAGCTTGGAGCCCACTCATCATCATCACTGTTCTTTCTTTTCCGCTTTGGCCACAGTTCCTCCTCCTCCTCATCTTCCTCTCTCTCCTCGTCCTCCTCCACGCTTTCTTCCTCTTCTTCTTCCTCCCCCATGTCTATGTCCACGTTTTCCGATGGTGGGAACAGCAACTCTGGAGGTGCCTATAGGACCAATGTTTATATTAATCTTAATATCATTTTAATATCATCTTTCTTTATAACAGGATTACACAGAATCTGGATGTACACTACCGTTCAGAAGTTTGGGATCACTTGGATTCTGGAGATACTCATTAATGCATGTGTCAGTAGAAATCATTGCAAATGATTGTATAAATAATAATTATTTGAAATAATGAACAGGCTCTTTAAACTTTGTTTCCTTTGTTTCCAGGTGAAATCCAGTGTGAATCAGTAAATATTGTTCCAGGTACCCCAATGCTCTCTTTACTCTGGAACATGTCATTTATCAACTCCAATTGATGAGTTCTAGGCAATGTATATAAATGTAAAATGAATAGGAATTAGGAAACTTTGAAATTTTACCTAAATGTTGCAAGTGGGGGCTTTAAGTTTGATGAACACATTCATTATTTCAAATAAAACCATAGCTCTAACAAGGACTTTCTGTTGTTCTTTTGCAACATCTAATTCACACAAATTTCTTTTGAGTGAGTTCAAGAATTCAGATGATCCCAAACTTGTGTATCCGTCCCCCTCACATGCTCCCTACCAGAGACACTTATATAGGCTCAGAAGGACTTTGTCCCTACATTGTTTAGGCTACCTGTTGATTTACCAGAGTGAAGTTGAACCAGCACATAGAAGGCATTTCAAACCCTTCAGCACTGACAAAAACTAGTAAATAACTGACTTACTGAGTGGTAGGCCAACTACTCACCATTTGACAAATATCACCTTTATCCAGAGGTGTCAAGTAACGAAGTACAAATACTTCGTTACTGTACTTAAGTACATTTTTTAGGTATCTATACTTTACTCCACTACTTATTTTTCTGCCTACTTTTTACTTCTACTTCTTACATTTTCATGCAAGTATCGGTACTTTCTACTCCTTACATTTTAAAAATCGCCTCGTTACCGCCATTTCTTTAGCCATGTTTTTATTTAGTCTCGTCATCGTTCAAACTTTTCTTTTGGGATCTTCTGCTGTGCGCGCACCGTGTGCGTCTTTATGCAGAGCAGCTAACCTCCTTGGGCAGAATCGCCCGCAATGCTTTTCTATCTTTCCTCTCCAAGCTACTAGGAAGAGTCATGTGGCAAGCTTTGCTGCTGTGAAAGCAAGCACCTGTCTAGATTAAGTATCTTCCTACCAAATTGTCTCATTTAAATTTAGGATCCCTGCAACACAGCTTACTATCAAGAAGACGATTATTTGGCTATTAACGCAGCCTATTTTCATTTTACATCTAAGTAGCGATTGGTACGCAAGATTGAGAGGGCAAAAAGTTATACCTATCCGAGTTAGAAAGAGCTAAAGACAAAGATGAAAGCACGTGAGATCATATGTCAAAGATTATTGTCCCTACCACTACCCACCACCCGACCCTTTGCGATATAAAAACAGCGAACGCATTTAATATTGCGATGCGGTCGCGTGTGCTTATGAGTTCCAAATCTATCAGGGTTTTTTTCTATTTAATAACTCGAAGAGTTTTTCTCTCCCAAATGCCATACATATATCATTTGAAAGAACGCCACAAGAGCAACTCATCTATGTTGGTCACTAGTTGCTGTGATAAACGGTTTATCCTACAGATTAATAAATGATTTCGAAGTACTGTAGGCTATTGTGGAAACAGTCCTGTATGCATGATGAGCCATATCAAATAGGCTGCATTCCAAAAACAGTGTAAGTCAAAGGCATACCTATGTATAGATCTACAATGAGGTAGCAATAACACCACTATACCAATAACAGCTGTTTTTGTATAGTCTCCAATATTAGGCTGAAGTGGTCATTTCAGACAAGCATCCCATGACAAAAAAAATGGTCAAAAAAATACCCTGTGCTAATTAGGCTACTGATTCAGAAACACAAGGTAGGCTACTGTAGCCCATTTCCTCCAAGGGTTTAGACACATTTTGGGGAACCCCCAAACCCCCCTGCTACTTCTCTACACAAATGCATCCCATATTCCTCAGTAGTTGACAAGTGCTGCATTCACTGTTGTTGTGTTAGCCTAAATGTGTTGTTCACAATATACCAACTTTGAAGGTCATCTTATGATTCAGAATTTTATTCTATGTTATTTCAGTGGTACTGTTGTTGTTGTTGTTGTTGTTTTTTGAGCGATGGGGTGGGGCAAAAATTGTTGTTGCATACCCCCCCAAAAGTGAGTAGTTGCGCCCCTGCACAAAAGGATGCATGGCCTATCACTAGGCTATGTATCTAGAAATGAAGGCCTGTCAATGCGCTGTAGGCCCATGCAGCACGGCCTAAGCCTTTTTGCCTTATATGGCATTTTTTCTCTAAAATTACTTTTACTTTTATACTTTAAGTAGTTTTAAAACTAGTACTTTTATACTTTTACTTAAGTAACAAGTTTGAGTTGATACTTCAACTTTTACTGAAGTCTTTTCAAACACTAGTATCTATACTTCTACTTAAGTAATGAAAGTGAATACTTTTGACACCTCTGCCTTTATCAACAACAATAACAGAACAACGTAGCCTACTAATGGGTAGGCATCTACTCACCTTAGATGCATAAGTGTGGTCTTTTCTTGGCGGATAGTCAACAGCTGCTGCTGGCCACTCTGCTGCATCCGAAGGTTTGGTATCAGTTGTTGCAGTTGTACTTGGAGGCCACTGAAGACATGTCGATTCAACAACAAACTCAGGTAATGAATTGTAGGGTTCCTCTTTTATCGGCGTAACGTTAGCGTCCGATTGTTCAATTTCCACGGCTGCATTTGCTGTATCGGTTTGCAGGCTGTTATATTCAAGCAGGAGAGTATCCAGCATCTCTCGTCTTTCCCGTTTCTTTGCGCGGTTTTCACTCGCTGTGCGCGGATGTTTTACGTTAGACTTCTTGTGGAAGAAAATGGTCGGAACGGCATCTGTTCTCAGTCTTCTTCTGTAATCGGTACCCAGGAGTTGTTTCTGTAGCCTTGATCGAGTTAATGACTCATATGCATCAGAAGCGAAGTGGCGCGAACACAATCGCGGGTATTTGGGAAGCTTTACTCGTCCGCAGGCATCTTCCCATTTCTTTTTTCTTTTCTTATCGTGAGGAAAATTGTGAAGGCTTATATCTGATCCCTTGTTGCCTTTCCACTGGAAATTACAACCAACAGCTGCACAATGTGACATTATATTACTTTTTCGGCTGTGATGACAAGCTCACCAGAGACACTCTTCAGCTGGACCACTGGAACAACTTCACGTGTGAGTGCACTGAGCATCTCTGACTGAGCACGCGGAGTGACTCTGAGCCACGCCCATCTGTTGTGTTTTGCAGCATTCCAGAAAGTTGGGGAATGTAGGCTACACTGGACACTGGACGCCCTTCGCCCAAAATAATTGCCCACCCCTGATCTTATTTAACCCGGACTGACCCTACCCTCTATGCCCCATGTTGAAACACGGGCGCAAGGAGGGCACAGTCAAACATTCATCCACCCACCCCTCCAGGCGGTTATTTTGAATAAAACAGACTCAAACATATAGGCATGCCCCGTTACACTCTGGTTTAATGCAAGAACTGCTAATTGCATTGTTTTATATTAAAGAAAAGGCTGATTTCCTGGTGATATAGCCTACATTAAATGTGTAAATTATAGACCTATTGATACAATCTAATTAAGAAAAATGCCACTACAGTACATCACACTGTAAACAACACAGCTGATAACAGCCGTCATCAAATTACCCTGTCTTCACAAGCACATTTTCACAGGAGAGTTCATGGAGAGTTATGACATTTGAAATAACACGTCCTATTTTTATTATTATATTATTATTTTTAGAAAGAGCTGGTAGTTATAAAGTTAATGAATTAGCCTGCCACTTAACACAGATGGACAGTCAAAACTTTAAGACAGCTGTAGGACTAAATATGTTGATGTCAACAGTTATCAAAACCAAATTACCCAACATGAAAATAACTGAAAAGAATCCCAGAGAACTAAGGTAGGCCACCAGAAAGCACCAAAAACGTTCATTGTGTTATTGTTCTTCTTCGTCACTAGAATCACTGCCTGTGGGCAAATCAACACCTCCCTCTTTGTCGCTCCCTTCTCCATCAGCTGTTGATCCATGTTTGCGCTGGACGTGGTTCTTGAGACTGACGTTGTGATTGAAGCACTGCCCACATTCCTGGCACTTGAATGGTTTTTCCCCTGTGTGGACACGCATGTGGGACTTGAGGTGTCCTGGCTGGTTGAAGGAGCGATCGCACTGGTCACACCTGAAGAGCTTCACACCTGTATGAATCACCTTGTGTCTATTGAGGTGATTGGCCTGGAAAAATCTCTTCCCACAAACTTTGCAGAGATACCTGCCATTTTTCCAGTGGGTGAGGAGCAGGTGGACTTTTCTCTTTTTCTGACTAGTGAACCTGGTAGGGCATTCGGGGCAGTAGAACTTGAGACTCTCCCACTTGTGAGTCTCCTCCTCGTGCTGCTGTTTTTCTTCTTTGTGCTTGAACTTCTTGTAGCAGTAGCGGCAGCTCACCCTGTGCTCCTCGCTGTGGACCTGGCTGTGGAGGCGGAGCTTCAGCTCGCTGGTGTACTTCTTCCCACAGGCCAGACACGTGAAGGGCCTCACTTTGTGATCGCAGACATGCACGCTCCTGCCGTCACGCCGGTACATAAATCTACCACAGTCTGGGCACAGTTCACGTTTATGACGATGTGCTTCGTCTACATGGCACTGTAGGCTGAATGGGTCACTGAAGTACAGCGCATATATTGGAATGTTTGGGTTCTCCTGGCTTGCTGCATCTTGCTGCAAACTGCCATCCTGGTTACTACTACTGGCGTCTTCATGGCTTTCATTTCTTGTGTCTCCTTGATTAGTGTTGGCCACAGAACCCTCTTCTTCCATGCTATAGATGCCAGCATTTTCAGGGCCATCACTGGAATGAGTTGGTTTGTTTTCGTCTTTCTCCTCTGGGCTGCATGAGCTTTCAGCTGATTGGCCAACATCATCAGTTCCCCCTTGGTGTCCAGCACTTGGGGTCTCTGGGCTGCTGATTCTTTGGGTGTCTAGAAGTTCTGAGTTCTTGGGTTCCTGGTAACCATCCCTGTAACCACACTGAACGCAGCAGTAGAGTAGGAGGTGTTTCTGCCGGAGACAGCTGGCACTGGCCTCTCCACCACATTCAGAACACCAGGCCACTTGGTGCGGGTGATAGTCCTCCACCCATTGAGATCCTGACTCCTCGTCTGAGCCCTCCAAGAACTCTCCCATATTAGGAACCCAGTCTTCATCACTGCCACTACTTTCCCCCTTCTTCTTTTTTGTTTTCTGATGTTCCTCCTCTTCTTCTTCCTCCTCCTCATCAGTCGTGTCATCTTCTTCATCATCTTCTTCCTCCTCATCTTCCTCCTCATTCTCAAACTCCCAGTCCACTTCCTGCTTTATGTCCATGGCTGGATGTTCTGATGACATCTCAACCGGCTTCTCTACAGTCTGTAAGAGAAATGACATGTTAAAATGGTAAAAACCTGTTGATTCATAATCATATGAGCAGTGAATAAGAGAAAGGGTTCCAACAGATCTTAAATAATGGATAGACCTAGACACTTTTGTTCAATAACCATATATTATTCAGAATAATCAAAATATAAAGTGGTTCTGCTGAATTTGGAATACTTTTTGCATGCAAGTGTACTTTTTTCTTATTATTGCTGTGATAATAAAAAATAAATTGACACTGGTGGAGAAAGACAGTATAGGCATTGGTGGCTGTCCAACACTTAGCAATTCCAACGATGTCAAACAATTAGCATCAAATCACAAACAAACAAATAAACAAACAAGAAGAGCACTCAGAGTGCAGACCTCCGCCAAAGCAATTTGGTCACTGACGCATTATAAATTCCAGATGGCATTCCAGACCTGTTCATATACTGTATGATTGTGCCCCCTACAGTTCCAGTGTTTATTAGTAGTAATAGTAGCCTAAAGGTAGCTTCAGACCAAAGATCCGCGACGAGACGGGCTGCAACGTTCTATAAACCTGGACGTTCTAAAACTCTGAAACTGCGATTTGACATGTTAAGTCTTTTGCAACGGCTTGCAACTGCCTGCAACAACCTGCGACGATTGATTCACACCGCCGCAACTCCGTTCAAAAACCCTTTTTTGTCTCGTTGCGGATCTTCAGTCTGAATTGCCCTTAAGGAGTCCATATCCTAATCCAGACCTTCACCAAAATGTAATGGGTTCTTCCTTGGGTAAAGACACACCTATGGTAAAAATGTCATAAGAATCCGTGCACAACTTGGCGGAGGTAATAACCAGAAAAGCACTCGGAGAGTGCAGACCTCCGGCAAAGCAATATGGTCATTGACGCAATATAACTTCCAGAAGGTGTTCTGGATCGCAGGTCACAACCAAAATTTAATGGCTTCTTCCTTGGGCAAACAAACACCTCTGGGAAAACTTTCATCCAAATCAGTGCATAACTTTCTGAATTATTTGGACTCAAAGTCGGACAGACAGACGTCGGTGAAAACAAAACATCCTTGACGGAGGTAACATTAACTTCAGACTGTACACGTCCGTTTAAAGATGACAGAAGGTGTGTCTGACGCAGGGGGGAGTCAATTTTGATTGGTTGACGGATCTGATTCTACCTGAAAAGTTGAAAAATTTTCAACTTTACGATGGACGCAACTGAGCCGTTGGGACGAACGGACCCACAATACATTTTGTGATCCGTCAACGGAGGTGTACAGTCTGAAACGGGTAACGAATAAACTGTGCCTGGCCTTACCCCTGGGCTGTCTGGGTCAGGGGGCAACTGGCTTGTCCACTCCCTGCTGTTTCCACAGCCCCAGCATTGCTGCACCACATGGAGGATGGGCCCTTCTTGTCCGGTGCTGATACTACAGTCGTCACGGCAGCACTCCAAGCACTTCTGGAACAGCTTCAGCAGGCAAGCCACCTGCACAACTACCTCTGACACGGTGGTCCTTCAACAAGCAAAACAATCAGTAAGAAAAGAAAAGTGCAAGACACCACTCCGAAATGAGTTGCTGCATGTTGGGATGTTGGCAGCAGAAATTCTCTTACCCGTCGAGCATGAAAGGTAAACTTCTGTTTGAGCCTGAAAGGGGACATGATACTGTAAATTATTTTGTACCCATAACCCTTTTAAAACTGAATTTCCTACATATAATAATTTAGATTTTCTGTGTAAAAAATGTTAATACAGCATCCCTGCAAGTAGCAGTATCTTGTGTGGTTGTCTATATGTTCAGTATTATTACGTGAGCATAATAACACAGTATACACAATCAGTTGGACACACACATTGGGAAACTAATCTCCCCATACCTTTTGATTTCTTCCCTTTGGATGCTTTTGGAGCGCTTAATAGGCACTTTGGAATGGGAGGTGTCTGAGAGGCTGTAACAGAAACACACACACGCACACGCATACACAAACCAATATGAGAATAGATTTTTATGCAATTTCACTCTATACTGTACCTTTGCTGCGGATATAGGGGAGGACTCTATACCGTACCTTTGCTGCGGACATAGCTGAGGGGAGGACTCTATACTGTACCTTTGCTGCGGACATAGGGGAGGACTCTATACTGTACCTTTGATGTGGACATAGGGGAGGACTCTATACTGTACTTTACCTTTGCTGCGGACATAGGTAAGGGTGCTTTTGGACAGCTGAGTTCCCACCGATCTCTGCATTATCTCGCACTGGCTCGACACATTGCGTCTCAGCTTCCCAAACATGTCCTCCTTATTGAGGGAAAATAACACAAGGGTCGTGTCTCAAATTGCACACTTGAGCACTTCAAATACTAAGTTTCAGTTCATAGGGTGTTCATTGCCTTTTTGCACAAAAATGGATGACTACTTTGCACATTTGCCCAAAGGTTTACTGCCCTTACTGGTCTCTACTGGTTCTTACACATTGATCATGTCCTATGTTGTAGTTGTATGTCTTTTTATTGTGTGGATGCAACTCCCCTTTGCCAACACAAATTTCTCCCCAAGGATCCAGAATAAAGCAACCTTGAACCTTAAACTGACAAAATTATTTTCAAACATAATTGTAAAATGTCCATATGGTGTAACTGAAAGAATACATCTACCAAAACATTACACATTACAAAAAGTTCTCTACTCTTGCTAAAGGTGCCAATGGATCTAGCATGACTACATGGAGCCTGGACTTTGGTTCAACACCACACCAGCAGCAAAACCACAACACTAACCTTACCACACAGTAATTTGCCATAAAGGTTGTGATTCCTTTACCTGGATGCTTGAATTTTCTTGTTTCGGGCGTATTCGCTGCCAAAACGCAAGGTTATCAGAAGTGAAATGTACACTGCACACTCGGCTGGAGGCATCTATAGGATTTTTCAGTCGGCCGTCCAGGCAAAGCATCCACTTCTCCAGAACTATTGGATCTTTAGGGAAGGCCAGGAGTTCTTGGGTCCTGCTGCAACCTTGAATGATACAGACTTTGGTGTTTGGACCCTGCAAGTTGAACACACAGCACACAAGCCGATTAATTTTAATTACAAGGGAAAAATAGGGCACCTGGATACAATAATTGGCATCGAATTTAAAACAAAAACATTTTTTTTTAACCACACACACACACTTAAAATAAAAACAATATATAGGCCTATATTTTTTTAACCACACACACACACACTCACTCAAATTTAAAGGCATTAGGCTATCTATGCCAAAGATGGGCAGAATTGATTTTTAAATGGACCATATTATGAACAAAATGACTCTATACTGCCTTGAATTGTTAAAATAGCCAATTTATATGTACCACTGTTACCAATCTTCACACAAATATTCAACAGGTCATTGGAGCTGTGTGAAGTCCCCTCATGTTTTAAAAGATCCACCACCATCATCCCAGTCCCCAAGCAACCTTCCATCACTGGACTGAATGACCTTGACCTCAGTTGCCATGGAGACGCCTTGTGTTGACCCACCTCAAAAACATCATAGATCATCAGCTGCATCCACTGCAGCTTGCATACAGGGCAAAAGGGCAAACACCGTCAGCTGACTCTGCTCAGTTAATTTTGTCCCTCCAGACTAGCCTAGAACTCTAGACGTACCCCTAGCGGTAGCAAATTTGAATTTGCACAGCGGATACGTCTAGAGGCCACTGATAGAAACCCGTTGTATCCTTCCTCTGGCGGCGGATAACCAATCACAGCGCGGTATGTGTACAGGAAATCGTAAGGCGGGCTTTGTACGATGGCGACAGCCCTGCTCAAACCAGAGCAGAATCATCTTTGGCTTTAGTTTTGGACGAATTGCACTTGTCATTTTCTTTGAAAGTGAAACAAGAAAGTGCACTGAAGTTTTTCGTTCTGAAAAAGATGTCTTTGCCGTGTTACCGACGGGCTACGGGAAAAGTTTGATATACCAGCTGGTACCACTGACCGGAACGCTAGCCTATTACGTGGAGAGGCAGTTTGAAAGACAACGCAATCACCCGCCCCTCAATTGAGGTACAGTCTATCAGTGGTCTTCAGACTATACATTCTTATGATATAGTCTGGCGTGTCAGGCTACCTCCAGACAGTCAGGGATATTACAATTGTGTTTCGTTTTCACCGACACAGATTTGCCAAATTCAGCAAAAAGAGTGAGAAGCTGAATCCACGATATTGTGCCCGGACATCACTAACCTCGAGATAAGATAAAACATTTTTATATGCGTTTTAAAGGAACTGTAGCAAAATGTTTCAAAACATTGCATTGCATAGCACATAGCGCCCTCTAGAGAGGAAACGATTGCCAATGGAGATGTTTCAGGCACTTTGCAACGTGAAAGCCGATGATCAAGTCAGGCTAATGGGTCAGTGGATGACGCAGTAAACATTGGCCTGCATGCCATTCTCCTTGACCAGCCGGGTACCTATACAAGGATCCTGTTTGTGGACTTCCGCTCAACATTCAACACCATCAAACCTGAAATGCTCACAGCCAAACTTTCTCAGCTCACAGTCTCACCTGCCATCTGTCAGTGATCTCAAGCTTACTGACTGGAGTCAGCATGTGAGGCTGGGTAGGGTCACGTCTGGCACACACACAACCAGCACTGGGGCACCACAGGGGTGTGTCCTCTCTCCTCTGCCTCTACACAAATGACTGTACCACCGAAGATCCTGTTCAAGCTTCTAAAATATGCAGGATGTCATTGTCACTGATGCCACCGTCATTGTGCTCATCCAGAATGATGACAAGTGTGCATAAAGAGAGGAGGTTGACAGGCTAGTGCAGTCAACACAACCTAGAGCTCAACCTTCTAAAGACTGTGGAAGTATTTCTTGAATTTCCCCTTAGGTGGGTGGGTATCTATCTATCTAATAAATATCCAACAGCCCTGTGTCACAAGTGGACTCCATCATCTCACAAAATGTGAAGTGGATGTCCAACATCATCATTCTCAAAAAAGCACAGCAGAGACTGTACTTTTTAAGACAACTGTGGAATCATGGCCTTCCACAGGAGATTTTGATAATCTTCTACACTGCCATCATCTGATTCCATCCTCTGCTCTTCCATCACAGTTTGGTTTGGAGCAGCCTCACAGCCTAACTTTTTTTTACTCTCTAACAGGCTGTTTCTCATGAAGGTGTGCAAGTCAATCATTTTTCATTGTCCTAAGCTGCAAAGTGGCTGCCAATTTGTCAAATATTTTCGCAATTATCCATTATTCATCCAAGTGGCTGCCAATGTTGTGGGACCTCACCCACCTCATCAAACTGATGGTTTAAGCACACAGCAGTTGAACAGGTTCTAACAGTGGTAAATTGGCCACAGTATGCAATTTAAGCTATTTAACTTACAGTGTGTAGAGGCAGTATAGACCAAAGAAACACATTTAAAAGACATAAAAGTGTTTTTTTTTTTTCATAGTATGGGAAGAATAAAATAAGGGCACCTGATAAATGTCATCTAACGTTACCCCCCCCCCCCCCCCACCACCACACACACACCACACACACACACACTTCAAAGGCATTAAACTATGCTAACGTTAACCCTAGGTTCAGCTTGGTTCAATTTTGTTTGACCTGAGATGGCCAGAATTTGTTTTTTAAACAAAGTTACGTGATAACATGACTCATAGGACGAATTTAGGCAGAAAAAAGACATGTTTCTCTGAGTAAATCGTTCAATTCGGCAAATTAACACGAAGAAACACACGGTATAAGTGCATAACGTTAGAGCCACTTACAGGTGCAGGTTGTGGTGTCAAAATTGTTGGCACAGCCATTCTTCTCAGCATCAGCCGCTTTGCAAAGCCTGCTCGATACTGTCCTAGGTTCGAGAAAGATTCCATGGTGAAATGGCCAGAGCAAACGAGTAATTTGGGATTGAAGGTTTGTGGTAGGCTATGATAAATAAACAACAACCATGCTCGCTGGCAGTTTGGTTCTGCGGGAAGCATGTGAAAAGTGTTGATATTCGCTGCACAACCTGGTACAGAACATTTATCCGCCATCCTTCCAACACAAGTGAAGCGAATCTGCCTTATCTTAAAGACTTGCAACTGCAAAGTCTGAGCGGTTACACCCCCAAAATGAACAGGGTGTTTCGGAAATCCTTTCAATACGACCAGAATCGTTATGGTAAGCCTCTCTGATTCATTTATATGGAACGGTAGGATATCAGGATCTTGTCAGCTGCGTGAAACTAGCGACAAGAATCTTTCAAAATAAAAGTCTGCATTTAGTTTTTAACTTTTTTCTAACCATGTCAAAGGCTAAATGTTCTTTAAGAAAAACAATTGACAAAAATAATAAATTAATAGAACATCTAAAAACACTCGCGGGCAAGGGAAAACAATCAGCTGTGCCTAATGTCTATTTGTTAAACATAGGAAAGGACAATGCAGATATTTAATATTCAAGCCTCTTTGATACAGTCGTAGGAAAAACGTAGCCTACGTAAATTTGACTTATAATAAAACTGCGCAGAGTTAAAAACAACAAAAACAGAATGTAAGAGGTTCTACAATGTACAAGCCCCTCCTTTTTACCGCGTCATGTCGCTGTGGCAACAGCTGGACCTGTCACCTATTTGACTGTTGGCACGGGGTGACTGCAGGTAAGTCACCTAAACGTTTCAGTTGTTCATTAAATAGTTTGGAAACAGAGATTGCTTAATCGTTACGAAGTTTATCTGCGAGTTGGCGCAGAAAAAAGCATTTTTTTTATCAACATGTACTTGAATTAGTGCTGAGTTGCAAAATGTGTAAACGCCATTGTAGTTCTGCGCGCGGTCAATGGGTCGGCACCTTCTCTGCTAGATGCATACGGTAGGTCGGCAGTGGTCATAGCGAGTTTTGGGATTGCAAACCTTATAGTTAGAAAATACGTAATGGCAGCACAGTGATCAAAAACACATGCTAGTACAGGTTGACACAAAATAGATACATGAACACAAAGTAATTTGGCCTAGGCCTAGATCTAATCTCCTGCGGATGAAAAGGCAAGGCCACCGTTTCATTTTGGGAGATCAGGCTCGCTCTCTTCTGTCTAGTAAGACTATTAAAGCCCAGGGCTATTTTGACTGTAATTTTTACTAGGCCTACCTCTACCTTTAAAATCTTATCCCGACCATCAGGCATTGTTTCATGTGATAGTAGGCTATAGCCTGGAATGATGTAAGCCTAAAGGATATCATAGTCCATGGCATGTCTTGGGCTTAAAAGTCTAAATTTATGATTATCAATTTAGGACATTGGTTTTTAAACCAATCTGGTTGTCTGAAGCAGTTGCCAAAGGGTAGGTAGGTTAAAGTTTACTACAAAATATTTGCCTTAAAGTATGGAGAAATTTATTATGATTAGACCTAGGCTATGTCATGCAGTTTCACATGATACAGGAAACAAAAAATACAAGCCTATCCCATGTTTTCCTAAAGCATGTTTTGAAATCATGTTTGCTGCCCCCGTTCTCAGAACCAGTGTAAATCAATCTATGGCCCTGTTTCTCAAACTGTGCTGTAGGTAGGAAAAATAATAAGAACATTTTATACAACATAGACAGAGCCGTGAACCGGCAACTAACACTAAGTGAATGGGGCATGATAACTTACTTTCAGTTTTATTCCATTATGCCCTTTTCAGTCAGTATTAATAATGGGTTTGTTATTAGGTCTATGTTGCATCAAATGTTCTCATTCTTTTTCTTAAAGACAGCATTCAGGTACCTGGAACAACAGGGCTATTGACTGATTCACACCAGATTTCTCCTTTAAACCCTTTTAGCATTACGGTCACATTTCCCAGGTAGCCAGCAGTGGAGTGGGAGTCCATGGCGACCCGGATAGATCAACTTGCTACACCCAAACCCAACCTTCTGAGGTTCCCTGACAGGTGAGTGTCTGTCTCCACATGAACACACTCTAAAATATGTGGGAAGGAGTTCACTGAGTAGGTCACAACAACATTGAGAGACTAATGAAGTGGCAGCTAATGTTATCGTAACTGAATGGGGCATGAGGAAAAGAAACTGAAAGTGAGTGTCTGTGCCCCTAGTTAGGCTAGCTAGAGCAGGGTGGGCAATTATTTTGGGTCCGGGTGTTTACAGTCAACCTGTTGACGCCGGTAAATTTTGGGAGTCTCAAACCCGCAGCCCCACTTACTTGAGAGGACATGTTAACTGAATGGGGTGTGATGGGTAAATTAAACTGAAAGTGAGTGTCTATGCCCCCCTCAGTCAGAGATAGCTGCCAGTTCACTATTGGTTTATGTTGGAATATTCTCATTCCTTTACCCACTGATTATGAACAACATTACTATCGATTGATTCAATCTGGATCTCTCCAAGTTCATGTGTGTTACTTATAAATGATTGTAAATCATTATCCTATAATTCCGCCTGACCCTCTTGGATTTCCTTCAAACTTTAGGTGCCTAATGCCATCGTACCCATCAGCAATTGTGCAAAATATTAACCTTGTATCTACTTTACTTTCTGAGATATTGGGCCTTAAAAAACAGGGTCTTGATCATGGAAAAATGCAGTTTTTTAACTTTGTTAAGTTCTGTTGGCCATTACTTACACATACTTCATGTTAGAAAATTGAAAATTTCAGGCGGTGTTGCATACATGTAGACGTTCTGAACTGTCAAATATTTTAGCTTACAGTAAGACAATTGCCAAGTTATGGATTCCTGAAAATGGTATAAACACAAAATGATGGCCACTTTTGATGACAATATTTCCACACTGAAGCATATGAGATCTTCGATAATTAAATATATATCACTTCAGTAATCATGTTGTATTGAACTGGAGGAATACTTCGGAAAGAATTCAAACTTTTTGATTTATGGCACTTCAAAATTGACAAAGATAATATTGGATCCAACCTTTAAGTGCATTTACAATTTTACTGGTAGAGTCAACCATAAAAACAAAAACATCAACTTAAAGAAAAGTTTTTAGACTCTGAATACACCAAATTCCAAAGTGGTACCCAAAAGAAAAGTACATAAAATAGTCTGTCAAAGACAGCTATCAAGGCATGGGGTGATAGATTTTTTCTGCCTTTCTAACCATGTTCTGTTTTGTTTATGTAGCCATGTGCTTTTGGTACCTTTGCCACAGTCCCTCCCTCTCACAGAACTGAGTCTCCTCCCCCAATTTTAGCAGTACTGACATCAACTATCGACTCTAACAACAAGAACAACATTATTTTGTATATACTACTGCTACTACTATAATAATAATAATAATAATAATAATAATAATAATATGATAATACTGATAATACTGATAACAGTAATAACCTCTTCTAGTACCCCAGGGAAAAGTAGGAATAATCAGTGTATTTAGTTGTCTAAAGCAATTTCCTTTTATTTTAAATTTTTAATTTAATTTAAAAAATATATATATATATATTTTTAATTTCTAAAGCAATTTATAGTTATTTTCATTAACTAATTTATCTCATTGCTTAATGAACATTAAGTCAGTAATCTCATGCGGAGCTAGCATATTCATGCAGACAATTACAATGATCAATATTCTTCGATGCACAACTCACTATTCAACTGATGCAGATTACACATGAGAATAATCAGTATGATGATATTTGCTAGTCGCTTTAATGAAAGTCTATGCAAGAGCCTTATCAATTTGCGTCAGTGGTGTGACGAAAACGCATCAAACTGTGGAATGACGTATAGTTTATTGCTGATTAAGTAATGTTCTATTTCATAAGTAATGTTAATATCTACACATTCATACCAACAGAATTGCATCAGTCTTGACAGGGTTTATCCAAGCACGTAATGTTCAATAAATGTAAATGAGTTAGGCCATGAACTCGTTATGAATGATCAACAGTTATGACGTTGACATCATGAACATCAACCCTCTCTACACAACAATGAAAACAATTGTAATATTTACTTACTAGATACATACTTATAGCATAATAACTAAGTATTCAGGAGTTTATCCATTATGTCCATTATAACCTACTGATAATAAGCTGATAGTATTTGATAAACAGATATCCTCTTCTAGTACTCGCCAGGTTGAAATAATAGAATAATCATTGTGTATTGTAAGTTGTCTGAAAGCAATTTGCCTTTATGTTTAAAATTTTAATGTTACTTTCATAAGTGATATATATATATATATATTTTTAATTTCTAAAGCAATTTTAGTTATTTTCATTAACTAATTTTATTTTATTTCCTCAATAAACATATGATGAATGGGATACAGATGTGGAAGATCTAAAAGTTTGTGAGCACACTTGCTTTGCTTTATATGGAAAGCATTTTATCAATGAGTAAGTCAAACAGATGCAATAGGCCTAGAGTGTTCACAACCGCTAAGGAGGTTATGTTTTTTGCCAGCCTGTGGATGTCTGTGTACAAGACAATACAAAACTGCACAGATTTGGATGACAGTATTGGAGCAATCAAGAACTGAATCAGTTTTGATGACAGTTGTAACGAATGATGTCTATAAGATCTGTAATCCAGTACACAAACTAGAATTTAAATTATAGTCTTGACCCTATTGCTTTGGAAGAAATTTGCACTCTCTGAGTGCTTTTCTAGTTTAGACATTTAATTCATTCATTGATTTTCAGTTACTTTGTACTGACAGCAGGACTGTCACAAAGCATGGTCTAAATGTTGTCAAGAAAATGACTAGTTTATTTTGATATACTTCTCTATCATGGTGGCTGAGCTACTAGCCTTCTGAACCCAATGGTGGGAGTAATCTAAGGGCCCCGCCCACAACCAACTCTAGTGCCCTTTGAAAAAAAGTCATTACCCATGAGCCCTAGCGCCTGATGAGACTTTCTTTTTTTCATTTCCATTGTTAAATCATGTGCTACAATTTTAATGTTTAAGCCAAGGCCTATTACTTAGAAGCTAGAATGTGGGTACAGCGAGAACGTATGTCACAATGCATGTGTTTTGAACTTAGTTACCCTGATTAAGTCAAAGGTATCATCATGTATGTTGGTTTGTGCTTTACAGTTAGGGCTATTCAGATTTTGGTTCATTCTTATATCCTAAATTGTCCAGATTTAGTAATGACTTGAAGAAAAGTCATTCCTACTGGCAACCATGGTTATAGCATATATTTGGATGTATGTCATACATTAAAATTTAATGTGTTCATAAGTCAATTTACTAAACTATTATACTCTGGTCTGTGTTTTGCAAGTAAAACTCCACAGGCATTGGGTAATCTTTCACTCAAAATCTCAATTTTAGAAAAAATTTGAACACGTGTCACTTCTGCTGACAATTGTGGTTATAACATTTAGTTGAATTTGAATAGATATGATCATTAACATTATTAACATTGCTGATAAGTCAATTCACTATACTAAAGAAGAAAAAATGGCTAGAAAAAATTACAAAATACTTTGATAAAATATCTAGGTTATTATTTATCAATCATCTATCAATTAAACTATCTATCAATCAATTTGCAAATATTTGAAGAGATTGCAATGCTGGTCCTTTTAGGCCCATGACAATAAATCTGAATTTACTGCCACCTGCCGATTTATGCTCCATTTTAGTGATCAGTCATAAGAAGTTTTAGTTTCTTACAATTATAAGCCAGCTCATATTAACTCTCAGGATCACAGACTGCATTTCCTTTGAGCATATTAAAGTTACAGCTATACATTCAATGTATGGTAATGTGGTATTTGAAGTAGCCTATCTTTAGAGATTGTGCACAAAAAGCAATCTGTGATAATCCTCCATGAAGGCGTGATGACCAGGAAACCAACAATAATCATGATCAACAATAGCAGGCAAAATGCTCATTAATAATAAAAAGAAGCCTTTAAAAGAAGAAACCTCATTGGCTAAACATACAAGGAATAGGCAGACACCAAACATCCAATGAAAAGCCTAATTGATGAATAAAGGGAGGGGCAGAACCTAGGCCCAGAAGCACATGGCTATGTGGGCAAAGTAGTCCATAGCAACCAAGGGACCAAATAAACAAACACACCTAGCAACGAAGGCAGAAAAACCAATCACCAAGACTGTGAAAGCCATCTTTGATATAGTAATTTATGTGGTTTGGCTAAAGGTACCATTTCAAAATCTTGAGCATTTGCAAAATAAAACATGGGCTTTGTGGTGGTAACTTTGATTTTAAGGTACACTCAACCAGTAATTTGGAAAATATGCTTAAACTATAGGTCTTAATTCATTTATATCATCTTTAATGTCTCAAAACTCAAAAGCTGTTATTAATATCAAATATTTACCTACTTGAAGATAATGTACAATAACTTGTGTGAACTACATAGAAATACTAAAGATCTGATGTCATTCGTGTACAAGATACAGTACTGTGAAATAGATAGGAAAAAATGAACATGTAATTTTTTTGCCATTTTCAGCAAAGCATTACTCAGCAAATGTGCTACCGTGAAAGGTGTACTTCACAGTGTAAAGACACATACTACTTTAGAATATGTCCTGAAAGTTTCATAAATGTAGCATGAAAACTCCAAGAGTAACGCTTTGTGGAACATGGATATTTTCTCAGAGCTCCACTTTCTTGACACACGACCCCCTTTTTTAAGACCCCATATCTCAACAACTATACAAGATACAATGGTAATATTTCACATAATAGGTCCTGGGTATGGTAACATTATTCACATAAAGTTTGAAGCAAATCCAAGATGGTCAGGCGGAATTTTTGTCTCAGATTTGTTGCTGTACATGGGCCTACAGCACGGTCTGCTTATGCTTCTTTTCAGACGTTCTGTGTACTGGTTGGATAAATTACCACAAGAACGAAGTGGCACAACTAACTTTGGTGAGATTCTAAGACCACTTATCTGTCTTATTCCCTTGCTGTGTTTGGTTATAAGACCACCTCTCTGTCTTATTCCCTTGCTGTGTTTGTGCTTGATGCCTTAACGCAGGAAATTATTGTTTGTGTTGTTGCCTAAGTGGCAGGTTGGTGTTGTTGAATTACTTTTTTTTTTTTTTCAGAGTTGTCTACACGGTGGTCCAGGCTGACAGAAGGCAAGCGACTCCACTGTAGCGTTGAACACAGCAGGTACCTAATGCACTGTAGACAACATACACACAAACACACTCACACACACACTCTCGCATTCTCATACTCTCACATTCTTTTACACTCTTTGTTTTGCAAATAATTATGGCTGGTGCTAGTGTGGCGATATAACCCAGCCGACGAATGTCGAGCTTGTCTGCTCGCGTTGTGTTGATCATACCTTAGTTATGCTCAGGCTGCAAAAAATAACATTGATTTTCATATTGGAACTCTCATATTGCAAACCAGAGAGCAGTAGCCTAGAACTCTAGACGTACCCTAGTACGTCTAGGGTAAAAATTGGTGGCAAAATTGATTTGCTCAGCAGGTACATCTAGCTGAGTTTGTATTCAGACATCAGTGCAACGCACGCTCTATGTGGACAGGGAGTCATTGCACCTCAGTTAAATGAAGAATATCACCCCATTCTTCGTCTATACATTTTTCTTTGTTTGTGCCGACACAAGATTTGAGAGTTCCCCCTCTTGCCAAATCCCACTTTAACCACTGGTTGCCAGTAGTGTGCTGCTGATGTGCGGAGGCAAACAAAATTGTCGAATTCACAATGCTGTCTGAGCCGGTGTGTGGAGGCCTTTACACAATAATCTTCCCTCTTCTATGCAGGAGTTCTCCAGAGTGGCCTGTGAGTGCGGCAGCACTAAGAGCCTACCCATCTGAGAGGGTCTGCTCTCTGGCACAGCCTCGTTTCCCTGCAGCTAACTGGCAACCAGACCGCCCTCTTCTGGCCCCGGTGAGAACGGCAGCTTTCCCACTCATTCTGTCTATCATCAGAAACCATATTAGGGGGAACACACACCCATCTAGATCAGGGCTTCTCTTCTTCTATTTTATATCGGTTAGCCTATAGATTACCCTGGAGAGAGTCTATGGGAGGAAGAGTAAATGTAACATTACTCAATTACAGCACAGTGTAAACATGCATTTACAGCTTCATATACAGTTTCATCTACATTTGTGGGGAGAAAAACATTGCCTGATCTTTATTTGTGCTTGGTTCCATGGTTACAGCCATGTCTAGTGTGTGCACTGCCAACATCTTGACTTTTTCCCATTTACATTCTGCCTCCTTGAGTCCAAGGACTCATCCATAGCAGTGAAATTGCACTGAATAATTAAAGTCAAAATAAGCATGAAAAAGCTACGGAATCCATTGGTGTGAATCCCACCTCAATTAGTCCTGTCTGATGGAGACAGTTTAGAAAATACAGCCAGTTACTGCGTAATTTCTGACACATGAAACCACTCAAAAAGATCAACTCAAGTTTTTTTTTCATTTAGGCTTTTTTTTTTTTTTTTTAAATGGCATATTCAGTTCTTATTAAATGATTGATCGGATATTGTGCTTGCACGTTTTTCATGACCCTGGACATGAAGACTCAATAGTAACTCATTGACTTATTTATTGAAGTATTTAGTATAGAAGAAGTCATTATGCGCCATTAAGTCTACAAATGAGTCTGTGCCTTTCAAACCTCAA
>JAODXP020000442.1:0-7500 GCA_027497455.2 Sardinella longiceps | reverse complement strand
AACAGGAAGCCAGTCAAGTGGCAGACTAGACTAGCCTAGAGGCAGAAAAGGTTCATTCCTTATGAAAAGATGCAATGCTCTTAGTTAAGTAATAAATCAGTTATGAATGTCTCTGCATCTACATCTGCATCCTTACTTCACAGTCCCTCTGGGATGTTCGATGTTCTTGTACACAATCATGCTGCTTAATAATCATTTACCCCCCTTGTTTTGTTTTTAGATGCTGTGAACATCAAATTTATTATTTCCTTAAAACATTGCAATTACTGTGCAACATTGATTATCAATCAAATATGGCTTGCGTTTTGACGTATTCCTACAATATGTGAAAGGACTCATCACATTTTTATTTACATTTTTGAATAATGTTCCTGCTGATGATGGTAATATTTTTATTTGAATAAACTGGGGGCCTCTCAGTCAGAGGCAGTTCAATGTGCTGTACTGCAGCTTCTGTAGACTTGCCTTTTTAAACTTTACCCGTAGGGGTGCAAAGCAAACACAGTGAATAAATAAATAAATAAAAACTACAGAGTAAAAGTAATTAACTCATTAATGACCAAGGACTGTAAATAGTATGTTACGGAGAAATCCCACAGCCTTGTCTCTGTAAGGAGTAGAAAAAATACATTTTATATGAAGCCTTGGGGCACATGTCTTCAAATGTCAAATGTGAAAATGAAGATTACTCATATTCATCATGCCTTTATTGGAGGATACACTAATTAGACAGTATAAATATCAGATTCACGCTCATGTTCTGTATATACCCATAATGCACAACCTGGTCTAACCTCCTTGTACTTTCTGAGATGCAGCTTGTTTCCTTAAGGTACTGGGCACATGGGACATAATAAGTTTTCAGTATTTCTAAAAATGGTTGTAGAAATATAGGTTTCTATGGAAATACTCTGCGGTGAGAAAAACAAAATAGCTACTGTATGGTTTTAGGGAGGCCTGATGTGAAATGTAGGCTAGGTTCATGACCTTTCATGACCTTTAGTTTCAATGGAATCCTGGGAAATAAGGAATAACTGTATTCCTATGGGGGGAATAGGAATGAAAGTCCCATGGGGGAAATGGGAATAATTGCATTCAGATGGTCTATTATTCATTTCACACACTCACTCACTCACACACACACACACACACACGCACACACACACACACACACACACACACACACACACATGCCCACAGATATTTGTGCATTTCCGGTCAAATTTCAACAGCACCCTACTGCATTCACAGTGTAAGGCTTTGTTGTAAAATTGTCCAGTCAAATCTCAACGATATATTACTGTATTCATGTCATATACAGTAGCAGTTTACTGTAAATTGCAATGCAATGTGGGATAAATCATTGGAGCCCAGTGGAGTTTCTGTGACCTGCATTACTTCACTAATTTGTTTTTCCTATTTACACAAATATCTGAAGAGAGAGTTATCAGAAATCTTCTCTTTGCCCAGAGTTTTCAAAAACTTAGCTTATCTTTAGTATCTTTGTACTTCAGTATTAAGTGTTCTGCCCCTCTGCACCCCCACTGGCCTTGCCGTGGCAGACAGTGCAACAGTCTTTGGGTTTTCATTTTTCACCTTTATTGAATAGGACAGTGCAGAGAGACAGGAATCGTAACCCGGGACCCCAGATTTATGGGATGGTGCCTTGGCCAACTGAGCCACAGTTGTCCTTTTTACTGGTAGTTTCAACTTTACTGGCAGCAGTTTCACTTGCAACATATTGTATTGGTGAAACAGCTGCCTGCCAGTAGCCTGTTTTTGCCTTCTTACTGTGCACAAGTCTGCTCAGTAATCATTTCCCTCCACGACTCCGTCTGGCATTTCGTGCATTGGCATCGTTTGCAGAGATCAATTCCATACCGTGCTAGTAAAAAGTGCGCACACTTCCATTGGTGTATAAATTTGTACACATGGATCCACACCCACGCATGCACAATCACATACCCACATTTCATGCAAACAATAAGTAGTGCTGCAAAATACAATGATGTACAACAGACAAGAATAGTACAAAATAGTGCAAGTAAGTAAGATGAGATAAGGTACCGTAATAGAATAATGTAAGGGTAATATAGTGCACTGCAGGACTTATCTCAGGTGTTTGATGCATTGATGGCCTTTGGAAAAACAACTGTGCATTAGCCTTCATGTGTGTGTGCACTGGCAGACCATATAGCCCCTGCCAGAGGGCAGCATTTGGAAGAGGTGGTGTGAAAAAGGCCCCTAGACTACCAGAGATAAAGGAAAGTTTTTTCCAGATACTACTTTAACATGAGTCCTTATGAGTTATCCTAGTTTGGATATTTATTAGGTGCTAAAATTCTAATTTAGTGATTGGCCACCCTCAAATTGTAGGCTGCTTAATACGCCTACCAACCCTCTAGATCACGGACTAAATATTGTTTACAGTGACGCATACAGGCAGTTTAGGGCAAAGACTAGAGTGCTACGCACGGGCTGTCAAACTCAAACGGCCGTCGAACAACCTGGAGCGCGTGTCGCAACCCTACAACGTAGGCTGTGCAGAGTGCGTGCATTTTTGGGGAGGGACGACTGGAGAGATCTGTGACATTTTAATTTAGCTTACTTAACCATTACACACAGAGCGACTTAGTACATCGCGGTGTAAAAGCTTATTACTTGTGGCAGAATGTAAAAAAATAAGAGTTTGGTCACCGCTATTTGGGGGGTTAGTGGTTTGTGGTTAGTGGTTTGTAGCCTACATTATGTAGGCGAGCACCAAGTGTAGGCTACTGTTGCTGAACGTGTCGTTGAAGATAAACTACAGTGCAGAAGTGGCAATATTTTTCAGCCCTTCGGTTTCGTCTGCTAAACTACGGTAAGTGTCTTGAAGTTTTTAGTTGCGTGAACATTTGGCGCAGTGGGGTAGTATGGTAGCTATAGAGCCCAGGCCTGAGTTTTGTTTTCGATTTGTCACTGTGCAAGCCTCCGTGATTTGGATGGCGTTTTAGAACAGCGTGACAGATTAAACTTTGCCGGTGATCGGTTATCCAGAAGAACACCATCTGGAATTGATATTGCGCTAGTGACCCTGAAGCCTACTCTCAGTGCTTTTCAAGTTCAATGTAGGCCTATAAAACGGCATGAATGTCAAAATATTCTTATCGTGGGCTCTTGTAGCCTATAGCCTACTTTGAGTGACCATTATAAAGCCCATAATTTAACGGTCCCATTCTTGCCGTAAAAGTTGTTTCCATAGGCCTATTTATTTAATGAGCGACAGCTAGGCTATTTGTTGTCATCCATGTTTTTAAAATCAATATTGTCAATTAATAAAGTTAGGCTGATAAGAAAATGTTTCTTCTGCCTAGATTCAACCATTTCAGATTGAAATGTTCCTTCACTGAGCATCTACATCACTCTTATTGTGAAGCTCATGGCTGATGGGCATAGGCTACAGTCTAGTCAACAGCAGGGGTGGGCAATTATTTTGGCCGAAGGGCCGCATTGGGTCTAAGATTTTGACTAACAGGCCGGGTGTTAACAGTCAACTGGTTGATGCTGGTAAATTGGCAAGTTTCAAACTACAGTAGTAGCCCCACCTTCATGTTAACATGCAGGGTTAAAAGGGGGGATTTGCATTTCATGAATGCAAACTACAGTAGTACAAAGATTTGATAAATCTAGCCTATAATTTAAGTCACCTTGGCAAAATGAGAATAATGCAATTTTAGGAAGGCTCCACGGCCGGATTAAAAAGCTCAAGGGGTCTTAGTTTGCCCAGGTCTGGTCTATAGTGCCTACATGTAGCCTAGGCTATAGTGCACCACTCAAGCCCCACACAGGATTTAAGGTACAGCAGAGCAGAGTATCAGCAGACACTTGAACAAGATGGAAAAGAATAACTGTATTGGCTATAGTCAGGCTATTCATTGTCCACTTTCCACATAGTCATACATGGGTGAGCTGCGGATGAAACACCACCACCCCCCTGTCATTGAGCTTTCCCTCTCTTCTTCCTCTCAACTCAGATATGGTGGCTACATCATATTCACTGAAATGGTCATTCTTATTGTTGTAACAATATTTTGACATGATGTTTTAATCTACAACCGAATTCCAAAATAGTTGGGACACTTTACAAATTGTGAATAAAAACAGAATGCAGTGACGTGGAAATTTCAAATTTTAATATTTTACTCAGAATACAACATCGATCACATATCAAATGTTGAAACTGAGGAAATGTATCATTTTAAGGGGAAAATAAGTTGATTTTCAATTTCATGGCATCTACACATCCCAAAATAGTTGGGACAAGGCCACATTTACCACTGTGTGGCATCCACTCTTCCTTTTAAAACAGTCTGCAAACGTCTGGGGACTGTGGAGAGAAGTTGTGGAGAGAATGTTGTCCCATTCTTGTCTAATACAGGCTTCTAGATGCTCAACTGTCTTAGGTCCTCTTTGTCATGTATTCCTATGTATGATGCATCAAAAGCTTTCTATGGGTGAAAGATCTGGACTGCAGACTTGATGGTGCCTTTTCAGATGCATAAACTGGCCATGCCACACACACTCATGCATCTCCATACCATCAGAGATGCAGCCTTCTGAAATGAGCGCTAACAATAAGCAATAACAACTTGGGTTGTCCTTGTCCGGATGGTATGGCATCCCAGTTTTCTGAAAAGAACTTTGAATTTTGATTCGTCTGACCACAGAACAGTTTTCCACTTTGTCACAGTCCATTTTAAATGAGCCTTGGCCCAGAGAAAACGCCTGTGCTTCTGGATCATGTTTAGGAATGGCTTCTTTTTTGACCTATAGAGTTTTAGCTGGCTATGGCGAATGACACAGTGGATTGTGTTCACTGACAATGTTTTCTGGAAGTAGTCCTAAGGCCAGTTTGTGATATCCATTACTTTAGCATTCCTGTATGTGATGCAGTGCCATCTAAGGACCCAATGATCATGGGCATCCAGTATGGTTTTCCGGCCTTGACCCTTATGCACAGAGATTGTTCCAGATTCTCTGAATCTTTGGATGATGATATGCGCTGTAGATGATTATACCTTCAAACTCTTTGCAATTTTTGACTGAGAAACTCCTTTGTGATCTCGGACCACTACTTCTTGCTGCACCATTTGGGGAACTGGTGATCCTCTGCCCATCTTGATTTCTGAGAGTCAATGCCACTCTCGGAGGCTCTTTTCATACCAAATCATGTCGCCAATTGACCAAATAAGTTGCAATTGGGTCCTCAAGCTGTCCCTCATATGAAAATTTTACTTTTCTGGCCTCTTATTGCTACCCGTCCCAACTATTTTGGGATGTGTAGCTCTCATAAAATCCAAAATGAGCCAATATTCGGCATAATATTTCAAAAAGTCTCACTTTCAACATTTGCCATGTTATCTATATTCTATTGTGAACAATATATAGGTTTATGAGATTTGTAAATGATTGGATTTCATTTTTATTAACAATTTATAAAGTGTCCCAACTTTTTTGGAATTCGGTTGTAGTTTAGGGCTAGGATTTTTAGCTAAATAGGAAAAACAATACTCGCCTTTTCCCTTGTCAGTCAAGTAGTCCCTATTTTGCTTGTAAGCAAATCCACTTCTGCTGATCTGAATTATGGTGGATAAATACAAAAAAGCTTAACTGTAGAAGCCAAGTAATTACAAGGAAAAAAGTAACAAAACTGAGACGTTTTTCTCAGAGCCTCACTATAAAAGTGATGCTTTTGGCACAATTTATGAAGCCATCAACACCTCTGTTATCAATTTACTCTCTCTTTTTTTTAAATTTAATTGATAACACAATTTTTGCAAAACGGAGGAACAGAGAAGGCGATGACGTAAGGAGGAGAGAGACAAGGACTACAATGTGAACAGAGAGAAGATATAGAGATCAAATGTCAAATTTGGTCTTTGGTATTTTTTGCCCTCAACGGTGCCTTCCAGGCAGCGCTGCCTTCAAGGCACTACTCTACTCAGTTTAGGGTTAGGATGAGGGTTGAGGGGGTTGGGGTAAGGAATAGGGTAAGGGTAGTACCTTTTAGGCTGTGCTGCCTGGAAGATACCGTTGAGGGCAAGAAACACCATTGAGCGTCAAATTTAGTCAAATTATTATTGTTATGATTATTCTTTTTATTTAATTATTTAATTCATTCATTCATTATTGGATTAATTAATTATTGGATGTCAAAATATTGTTATCATTGTCGGCTCTTGTTCTTTGAGTGACCATTATAAGGCTCATAATTTAACGGTCCCATTCTAGCCTTAAAAATTGTTTTCATATTTAGTTAATGAGCGATAGCCTGCAATGGCAGGCCTAACCATGGATTCAACCTTGTTAGTCAAATATTTGACTTAGGCTATCCGGCCTAAACGCTTTCTCCAAATAAACTTAAGCTAAATAATATAGACAGACCTACTACATTACCAATGTATAAATATGGAGGCTATCAAAACACCTCTGTCAATTTACTGTAATTTTTTAGTTAATTTACTGTAATGAGAATACATTTATTTTTATTTTTTATTTTTTTAGGAGGAGAGAGACAAGGACCATAATGTGGACAGAGAGAAGATGTAGAGATCAAATATCAAATTTAGTCGAATTATTATTATTATTATTATTATTAGTAGTAGTAGTAGTAGTAGTAGTAGTAATAGTAGTAGTAGTTGTTGTTTTTGTTTGTGTTGTTATTTTTAATTATAGTAGTAGTAGTAGTAATAGTAGTAGTAGTAGTTGTTGTTGTTGTTGTTGTTATTTTTAAAAAAAAAATCTGATTACCGCTAATCACAAAATTATTAATATTAATATTATTCAGAAATGGTCTCTGTGTGTACAATCCTTGGTGAAAGTGACACCAGCCCAGACAGACTAGAAAGGCTTTGGGTTGGTTTATTTGAAGGGAGTAAAATGTTTATTTTAGTAGAAAATACCTTGCGCTTTGCTTCAGCACCCACTTGGCTAACATAATTTGACAGAAATCAAAGTTCCTTGGCTTGTAGTAATGTAATCTTAGCTCATAATACTGTGCCATGTTGTGTTCGGCAATGTTGGCTAGTAGATTCATTGAACTCTTAAGCTTAACTGGGAACCCATGTGCGAAAAGTTTCCTTCTGATAAGCTAATGTAGATTTGGATGCACATGTGTGCATGTGAGTGAGTGAGAGTGTGTGTGTGAGTGAGTGAGTGAGTGAGATTGTGTGTGTGGGTGTGTGTGTGAGTGAGTGAGTGTATGGTGGTGGTGGTCAGTGAGTTCCCCCTCAACTGTGAAGCGCTTTGGGTGTCTAGAAAGGCGCTATAGAAATCCAATGTTTTGTTGTTCTGTTGTTGTTGTATTTGCATGTGTGTGTGTGTCCAACTAATGCTGGATCATGTGTGGATCATGTTGCAGGCGCAGGGTATAAAATTAACTTTCTGACCCACCTGCCAATGGCAGGTAAGGCCTGATCATTTACCGGCCAAAAAATATTTTTACCGGCCACTGAAAAAAAG
>JAODXP020000441.1:0-17929 GCA_027497455.2 Sardinella longiceps | reverse complement strand
GTGTAACGGAGGCCAGCTAGCGCGGCTAGCTCGGTGGTAGTGTGTAAATCCTCATCACCCAATTCCATGGGCGCTTCTAACATGCTGAGTTAGAAGCTCGGGCTTTAGCTCAGTTGGTTAGAGCGTTCCACTCCCACGCCGGGAGTTTGTAGCTTGCGGGGTGGCGGGTTCGAGACCCGTGTGCGGTGCGGACTGCCACCGGCTACACTTGGAACTGATGAAAGCATGACGTGTGTGGTTGAATTTTATTGTGGGGCAAATAGGGTGCCACAAGTAGACAAATATGCTAAATGGAGCCCTCTCAGACCATTAACAGTTTCATCAGTTGCATAAGATTTATGATAAGACCAAGATGCTGGTGTGTTTCTGTGGAACTAGTCAGTTCAGTGGTGAGTGCCTAAAAAAAAGGTGTGCGTTTCCTATTTCACCTTGAAACTATTCAACTAAAGCTTACTGAAACATGCAACTTTTTTAGTAACTATTTAATTTTATCTTTTTCAATTGATTATATTCACTCTCATGCCCACATAATTGGCATTATACTTTCTCTGTAAATGAGCTTTTTACCCTGCAGATATACAAGACTTGTGATCCAGAAGATTGAGATGAAAAGAGACATAGTGTAAACTGAGACGGTGTTGCTTGTTTCATGTGAGTCAGCACTAGTGCTCTAGAATTTTATCTTTGGAATGGTAGTTAGGGTAGAATTCTTGCACACCTCCTTTTGTCAGGTGCGTCGGAGTGGAACCCCTGGGTCACCGACGTTAAAGAAAAGAAAGCTCCCGCACACTGTTCACATTTGCAAGGTTTACTGCGATGTTTCGGTCTACTGACCTTCTGGTTGAATTGCTTGAAGAAGGTCAGTTGACCGAAACCTTGCAGTAAACCTTGAAAATGTGAACAGTGTGCGGGAGCTTTCTTTCTTTATCTTTGGAATGGTATCCAGTTTTTCTAGTCACACCATTGTATGCTGTTTTCCAGTTAATTGCCCCCTGCTTTGCAAAGTTGAAACACTTCCAGATTGCCGATGGTGTCCCAATGTGAAAACAAAACCAAAAAAGAATGAAATCTAAAACCATGTTTATTACCTTGTCTATCAAGAAAAATCTTCCAAAACGATGGCCATATTCTTTAGTTTGCAAACAAATGTGTGCGTAAGGAGTAAGTGAGATGATATCAAGAGTGGTCTCTGTGTATCGTGTTGTCAAGGACAAGAAGAAGAAGAAGAAGGAGTCTTTAATGGAGCTGGTGCATGAGCCACCAGTGTACCGCACTCTGGGCTCCACTCACTTGGACCTGAAAGAGCTGCTCCTGGGTCAGTACAGTTTCAACTTAATGTGTGACCTTGGAGTGCTGGAAGACACCTGTAAGACACAGCAGCAGCAACAGGTGAGTGGCAGTCACACTGTGGTGGTCAGAAAAGATCCCATGACCTTGACTTGACTGAAATCATTTATTCCATTTAGACATAAAACAAATCTCACATACAAAATAAATCAGTATGACTTTATGACTTCTGTCTGAGTGAGCATTTTATCACCCCAGGCATGTGATGTATTCTTCACATTGTGAACATTTTGTTCCCAAACCAACATCTGACACCCCCCTACATACCTGTTCTCCATCTGCGGTCGGAAACAAATGCCTTCATTCTCACCTCATGCTCTTAGTGCCAGTTTAGTGACACTGAAGAATGTTTTCATTTCTCATTTATCTGCACTGGTGAGTAATGTTGTTAGTGATTGAAAGGAAATGAAAGGGTGAGAGAGATTAGGAAGGGTAGGGAAATCGTGTCAAACCCCAATCCCTCAGGCAGTAATGCCATACAGATGCAATAGTTAACTGGCCAAAATGTGTTTTAAAACTAAATGTTTCATACTATGAGACTACAACATGTGGGTTAGGCTATTATTTAGTTTTCAAATAGCCACAGAGTTGGTTTGTTTTCTCAAACATTGTTGCAGCTATTATATTGTAAAGGTGGGAAACACAGAAACACAATTTAACAGAAATGGTATAATTAGCCACAATTTACTTACCTCACTCACGTCAGATGTAGCGCTACGCGCGTTCATCTGATATTCAGCGATAGACGAATTATTTCAGGAGCCAGAAATCCTTGAATCTAACTGGGCAAACGGCTTGTCCATCAATTTAATTGACGTACACTGCAGCCAACCACATCGAAACCAACCGATGACGCTCGTTACGTTTGTTGGATTGGTTGGATTCAAAACAGTTGCTTCTTCGCTATGTCACAGCCTCTACAGCAGCCAGCGGCCCTGATTGGTCCGGTTAGAGAATAATGGCTTGAAATCTCTCTGATGGGCTTCAACATCAGATCGTTGCGCGGAAGTGCCTTACGAAAGTTACGTAGCGCATGATCTGACGTGAGTGAGGTAAACAATTTACAGCATCAAATAAACAATTGTGTTTAATCATAGATAGCAAGAAGTCTTTGAAGGATACATCCGGAGTGAGTTCAAGCCAGGGCCGCCATCCTCAGTATTGCCAATACTGCTTTTTGGTGTAACATCAAGCTTCAAATTTCACATGAAGCACTAAAGTAATAGGATATGATATGACAAAACAAACGTGCTATAGTCTAATCAGATTAGATTCTGTCTGTAGCCTAAAAGTAGCCTATGTGATAGAGTGTCTATTCAGTGTTGGGCAAGCTACTCAGTAAATGTAACAAGCTAAGCTACCAGTTACTCCACATCATATGAAGCTTCACTACACCAAAGCTACCGGAAGACAAAATGTAGCAAGCTAAGCTATGAAAAAATGTCAAAAGTAGCTTAAATAAATAAATATAATATAAATAAATTCTGTGATCCAACCAATTGTATTAGTGATCAAACTATTAGGTCTCTCAAACAGACATACAATAGTAACTAGAAAAGCGCTCAGAGAGCGCAGACAATGTAGTCACTGACGGTGTTCTGGATCACCGATTGCCACCACAATCGAATCAGTTATTACTTGTCCCAAAACACACGTTGTCCGAAAATTTCATCCAAATCCATGCTGTCGCTCTCACCTCTGTTGTCATGAAAGTGTTTGAACGCCTAGTCTGTGGGTTTCTATCACACATAACACTAGACCCCCACCAATTTGCATACAGGGCTAATAGGGGTGTAGATGATGCTGTCTCACTTTGCAATCACTTCATTTTACAACATCTTGAAGTCCACCTACGCCTGTGTCCTATTCATAGATTTCAGCTCAGCTTTCAACACTATCCTGCCTATCAGACTGTTCAACTCTCTCCTGTCCATGGGTGTCAACCCCTCACTTTGTCACTGGCTGCTTAACTTCCTGTCTAACAGAACTCAGTGTGTCAAAATACAGGACAACATTTCATCTGTTAAGGTCCTAAATACTGGAGTGGAGCGCCACAAGGTTGTGTGCTGTCACCTCTGTTATTCTCTCTGTTAGAGCTGGAAATATTTGCCCGAACCCGACGGGGCCCAACAGGACCTGCCGGGTTCGGGCCGGTTCAGGGTCTAATTTCAATATTCCAAGCGGGCCCGGATCGGGCTCGGGCTGAAAGCCGATGCGCGGCAAATATGCGATCACATGATACGCCTAACGTTCGATCTACAGGCATGCGTTAGTAGATGCAAAATGGATTTAGAAGAAGTTAAACGGAGATTAGCCCTTGGCGAATTCATGTTGGTCGAGCCAGTAAATGCGAGGTCGGAGGTGTGGAAACATTTTGAGCACGTTCACAATGAGAAAAACGAGGCAGTGGGGTATGTCAAATGCAAGAAGTGCGACGTGATGTTAAAGTGACAGCAAGACAACTGGTAATTATTGCTGTTCTTATTTTTCTTTTAACTTTGGGCAGATCATTTATTTTAGCCTTGAAGTTCTTGAACTTCAGACATCTGTAGGCTAACTAATCTGAATAAAAAACGTAGAAATGTTCAGCAAAAATGACTCATTGTTGACTGCTTTCATATGCGCACAATTGAAAAATGTCGGGTTGCAAACGGGTTCGGGCTCTATGAAGCTGTCAATCATACGGGCCGGGGCGGGCTCGGGTGGAGTTCTCTCGGCCTGGGGCCGGTTCGGGTCTTAGTTTTAAGGCCCGTTTCAAGCTCTACTCTCTGTACACCAACAACTGTACATCCAACTCCCCATCTGTCAAACTTCTGAAATTTGCTGACGACACCACTGTTATAGGCCTCATACGTGACGGGGACGAAACATCTTACCGTGATGAGGTCAAACATCTAGTGCAGTGGTGTGCAGTCAACAATCTTACACTCAACATTTCCAAAACCAAAGAACTCATAGTGGACTTCAGGAAAAGAGCAAGCCAGCACATCCCCGGTTCCGTATCATAAGTCCGACATCCCATTAGTCCGACATCCCATTAGTCCGAAAATGAGCCATTGAGGAGAGATCCCATTAGTCAGACATACCATTAGTCCGAAAAAAGAAGCCTATTGTTCCGACATCCCATTAGTCCGAAAATACACATGTAGAGATGCATGAATGGCTTGTAAGGGGGCTAGTAATTAATGACCAAAATATTGGCTACTTGTCAGTGTTGAGCTGTTCTCGCTCCTCTGTGTGTGAGTGAATGCGTGTGGGCATATTGTGTGTGTCTCCTCCTCATTTTGAATGCTAATTTGTGATGGGTTTTGTAGTAGGAACGTTTTTAGACTGAAGCAGTTTGATGTTCATTTGCACACACACACAAAAAAAAACACATCCACGGCTGATAGATAATTGTCGCAATTTAGGGAATGGAACCTTGGTTGCCCGTGCAACTGCCATGCACGCATCCCCTACCCCACTCTCTGCTAATGCTTTTATTTAATTAACCATTGAATAAATCCAGACTGCGGTCTATTTCCTAAAAACTCCGTCTGTCATTGTTTTTGTTAGACTGACGTGACACTGTGAATTCCGTTATGTTTCAAAACTCATAATTGGTAATTAAACAAAATCGATCACACAGAGTTTGTCCTGGAAGAAACGGGTCCTATGTTCCCCGCCTTGTATATGACCACGGAAATTGCATGGGATATGCTTGCGAGTGCACATTTCGTAGGTAGCCTATACAACCTGCGGAGTTTCGCACCATCTCTCTGTTGCCTGCATTATGCAGAAAGCAGATTTGGATAGCCTGCTTGAGATTGGACAGCTGAATGAATAGGCTATTATATCTTATTTATTTGTTCTGTAATGTTCTAACCAACCATACTATAGTGGTCCGCAAGTAAGATATAGTGGTAAAGTTTGTGTCCAATTACGCACAACTCCAAGGCCAATCTGGAGACGTCTTTTGCTCAAAATCTCTCATACTTGACTTGTCCTTTTCGTTTGGTAGCCAATCTATAGCCTAGGCTACCGCGATCAGACATGATATCCATATACTTTGATTTTGGAGAAATTAGTGCATTCAACTTTTGGGACATGGTTGTTTGTTTTTGTGCTGATTTAGGCTACTCTTAAAAGCGGCTGCTTTCTGCAGCGGCCACCCGACGTTTCCTTATCCTTACAACTTCTCAAAGTTTAGGCTACTTGTTGTTTCCAGTAGATTTTTTCGTTAAGATATTAACCTTGTTTGATTTATAATGTGGTGAAATTTAGGAATTAGTGCCGAATAGACCGCTGGTATTTTGTAATTGTGTTATTCACTGCTTAAACCAGCGCACTTCTGCAGCAGCCTTTTTTTCCCAGCAGTGAAGACATTAAGGACTGTCAACATGGCCGTAGCTACAATAGAGGACACCTAATTTTTCGAGCCGAAAATAAGTTAAACATTCTTAATTAATCCCTTTGCGCTGCGCAAAACATATCTCCGGTTTTGCTTCATTGTCTTTCGGAAGCTTTATATGGGCATGATACCTCTTACAATCGAGGTAGCCTATTTGGTAAATCTGATCTAATTAAAACTAAACAATCAGATCTGCCCATTGGTATCATTGGTAACGTACTTGCTAGAGATTGAGAGGGTTTAATTTCAGTGTAAATATCGCCTATATTTAGGCAAGGTATGTCTTTATAGTGTTAAAGGCTGAACTTGCTAGATCATCACACATTATAATATAGACCTATAATTTGCAGAGAATTGAAACCTGTGAAATGAACACAATTTTTAAAACTGTAATCTGTGGGAGCACATTATTGTAGACTAAATCATTGGAGCATTTAAATCATTCACTGAAGTAAATTATATTTTTTCCAAACACAATCAGTGGCAGGTTACACTGTTGTCACAAAATCATAAATAGCCTAAAGAATTCTGTGCTAAAAAGATACAGCTGAATATTCAGCATTGCTCAGTTATGTAGGAAGGAAGGAGGAGCTGTGTCTCATTGACTTTCAGTGGGTATAATTTCTGTGTTTCCATCAGAAAAAAGTCTATCATGATGTGCTCACACCATTGCATTTTTAAGAATTAAAAATTTCAGTAGATCTCTTATGTTGAAAAATTTTCGGCGCGCTGTGCGGCCATGACTGTCAATGCTTTACTTAATCCCTGTGTGTGTGCTTTTGCTGTGTGTCAGACTCTTCAGTCAAGTTGACTGCAAACATACAATTGTCATTAGGCTGATTGCCACTGTCTTCTCAAGCAGCTACTGTTACATACAAAACTTAAGTATCTCAATTAAATCATTTAAATCAATTAAACGTGACTATATCGCACTGGGCTCCGCATTGCGCCTCTGTTCAAAGAACTTCAGTTCACGACACCCCCTTTCCTTCCCTCATCACAAAGTGTGGGCACGGAGCAGCAACAACCGGCGCCTTGCCCGTGCGGCTGCATGGAAGCAACTGGGAACATAGGACCTAGGGAACATAGGGATGACCCCGTACTCAGTGCTGTGGCAAGGAGTGTTTGGATATGTTTACTGAGTTTGAAACTAAAAACAATGTAGACTACTGAGAAAACGTATTTTCACGAGAAAACGTATTTTCCTTCGCGGACTGCTGGGTGGACTCATTCACCAGATTTGGTGAGATGTATTGTTTTTCTGTGTTTTCATATTGCTTGACCTAGCAGAGAGACAGCAATCCCATTTTTCCTTTTTTTTCTGTGGATTAGGCTATATTTTTGGTTTGCTATATCGCAGACAAAGTTTTGTCGGCAGCGGCCCTCTCGCTTTCCTGGATTGGATTATTGACTCTTGTGCGTGGTCCTGGCAAAATACAGGACATCTTTCGTTTAGTTTGGACTTTTAGGTTTATTTTCAGGACTGAATGAAAGGGGGAATTGCAATGCCTGGGATTGTTTGGGACATTTAATTGTGTGTGAATAGCGCCGCTGTGCGCGACCTGGGTTATTGTTTCATGTGTATCCTCCTTTACTGTTAAACCGAAGAAAGGGACATCGTTTCACAGCCTGTAATTAAGAGACGCACTCAGATTTGTAGCCTACCTTGTACTTTATTCTCAGAATTATCTGTTTATTGCATTCATATTTAGTCATTCAAAAGAACCCCTTGATTGTTACAACAGGCCAGCACATTTACACCTGTCTTTCGACACACGATGCTACAAAAAAGACGTCTCCTTTGTTCCACTAATTTTGCGTCTTTCATTACAAGTCATCCATCCATCTCTACTGTGTATGGTCGGACTAATGGGACTTCGGACCAATGGGTCTGTTTTTTCGGCCTAATGAGATGTCGGACTAATGGTATGTCGGACCAATGGTCCGTCCCCCACATCCCCATCTATATTAACGACCAGGCAGTGGAATGGGTTGACTCTTTTCGTTTTCTAGGCACCACCATCCATCAGTCCCCGTCATGGAAATTGAACACCAGTCTCATCATCTCAAAAGCCTATAGACTATACTTTCTCCGACAGCTGAGGAAATTTGAGGTCAGTCAAGCAGGAATGATCCACTTCTACCGTGCTACCATTGAGAGCGTGCTCACATTCTCCATCTTGGTCTGGTATGGCAGCTCCACCAGCCAGGGTAAGCAACATCTGGAGAAGGTGGTACGTAGGGCCTCCAAAATCATCGGCCACAGTCTCCCCACCATAGCCTCTCATTACAACACCAGAATTGCCAGGAAAGCCAAGAACATCATCTCTGACCCAACACATCCAGCACACTGTCTATTCATACTTCTACCTTCAGGAAGAAGGTACCGCAGCATTCCATGCAACACCACACGCTTCAGGGACAGCACCTACCCGCAAGCCATCCGCCACTTGAATATGCACTAGCACTTTACAGTTACTTCTACCTGGCCCTTCTACCTCTTTTGCCTTTTTGCACAATGTAACTGTATTCTGCACAGCCAATGCACTTTCAATCTTTGAACTGCACTTTACAATGTTGTTGTATGTCATTCCCTGTTATTTATGTACCCCCTGTCTTTGTGTTGCCTAGTTGTATTGTTGAATGTGTGAGCACACCAAAGTACATTCCTAGCAACTGTATTTTATACTGTTGATATGGCTAAATAAACTTGAACTTGAACTTGTACTTTTCGAGTTATGTTGTACACACACAGAAACACAGACGCACACATGCCGACGAAAACGCAATTGAAATAGGTTTCCGTTTGGATATGACGTATTCCCTCGCCTGGCTCTCACGCCTACAACTTTCGCTTTCAGTATTAACAGATCTCTCGCAAGTTCTGATCTATTTTTTTTTTTTTTTTTTACCACCCCCCCCCTCTTCGGACATTGTAGTGGCAATAAATCCTCAAGATCATGGATCATCATGGATGCTAATGTCATGTACCAATTTTGTTAATGTAATTCGAAAGTGGGGGAGAGAATAACAAACGCGTCCCTATCCTGTAGGACTACAACATTAAGTAACCGAGCTAGCTAAGCTAAGCTAGCCAAGCTACTCAGAAATGTAGTTAAACTAGTAGCTTCACTACTTGTAGCTAGCTACTGCCCAACACTGGTATTATTGTATATAGCAGTATGCCGTGTCATAGAATCTCTCGTAGCAATATTGTAACAATTAACGTCACTTTCACAGCATAGCCGTCTACCTGCATGCTAAACTATTGTCTGTCTGTTAGTTTGCTACTAGCCAGGTCCAGATATTCATTATTCTACAACTCTGTAGGCATTTTGGAGGTAAAGTTGTTATATTTTTTTAGAAAGTTCATATTCCCCTAAATATAGATCAACTGTATAACATTTAAATCAGGGCTCCAGTGTCTGGTAATTTTGTGAAATATTATAGACAAGATAGTGCAGGCTGATTCAAATTCAAACTTTCATTTGCTTTCTGAAATGCAATGCTTTCATAGGCAAATGAGGCTAAATTTCTGATACTTTCATTTTTAAAGCATTAATCTGGGGTGAATGAACACATAGCCCTGCAGTTTTACCTTGTTAAGTGGTATTAATAGCCACCACAATGACCAAATTTCGTGCAAAGCAGACCGAGATAGTGAAACGACAGCTAATGGCAACAGAATAGGGTGTGTCAAAACAAAACCAAAACAATTACGTTTCGTTTTGACATGCCCCATTCAGTTAGGGTTGGCTGCCATTTTGCCATCTCTCAAAATTGGGTCTTTGAAGTGGCTATCAATAGCGCTTAGCACTGTAAAACAGCAGGGTTACATGTTGATTGATTCACTACATATAATCCCATGTAGTTTTGTTCTTTGATTTCATTTGTTTGTTTATTCATTAAAAAATATGTAAACATGCATTTATGGGGACATCTACAATAGATAGCCACGGGGCTAGCCATTTGGGTGCCCTGAGCACAAATGCTTGGTGGTGCCCCCCACCCCCTAACCAATGGAAAATAGACAAGCATTATATTAAACACAAAGTTGCTGGTTTTGCAAGGTTAAAAGACAGCACTAGAAAATTCAGATTTCCGCATAAAGTATTGCATTAGGTCGATCCTATGGGGTTCTATTCCAGTATTTAATCATGATGATTTAGGAGTGATAATTAGGCTACTCTGTTTATCATTAACGTTAAGTAAAGATATGACTAATATTTCTTCATGTTAATGTTTTTAATTAGGCCTGTTTCTATAGGCCTGTATATCGCAAAAATATAGTGTACAACATCATACAACATTATCTGTATTTTGCTCATCGCTTTGCCTGAAATGTTTCCACTGACAAATTTGAAGAATGATGTGCTGTTATCTAGTGCTTGTACATGTGGGTTATATGGCACGATCTGTATTTTTCCATCATCACCCATTTAGAATGTTGATAAACCTGTAAATAACAGTACCCTTCAGATAATTCATGCCTGTGGTTGAACAACGCCTGCAGTGATACCCCGCTTCCAAAACCGTGCGCGGTAGACTACAAGAAGTTTATAGTGCTATGTTGGCGGACAAGTTATGATTCCATAAAGGCCACACACGCAATCGCGAGAAATGCAATGGAAACCCATTCATTGTCAAAGGCTGCCATATCCTCAATTTTTAAGCTCTATTGACGAAATAGGTGCAGCCAGTAGATCCAGTCTAAGGACAGGAAATAGCTTTTATAATGTTTCCAAAACAGGATAGACCTCTGCCTAGAAGCATTTTTGCCTCACTCCTGTCTTTCTTCTACTGTGAAGCAGGCTATAGGCTTTACTGCTACAACAATTACTTAGGATACTTCAGGTTATGGCATTTCCATAAATATGGCCTAATTATTTGACCAAAGTTTATGAGAGAAAAAATAGACAATACTATTGGAATAAAATAATTATTATTGTTAATTGTATGCCTTTTATCACTTATCAGAGGGACACAAAATATGCAATATATTTTTTCTTTGCTTGCATTGTTTTAATTTCTGCAAAGAGCTATAGCCTATCCAAATCGACTAACTATTCATGAAAAATTATATATAGGCTACAGTACAGACCAAAAGTTTGGATACACTTTCCCATTAAATTATTTACTTTATTTTCATGACTGTTGCCTTCAGTGACAATCTACAAAATAAACAAACTTATGAATGAACACGTGGCATGATGTAGGCTACTTTATAAACAAAAGTGTAAAATAACTGTTTTATATTCTTGTTTCATCAAAGTATCCTTCTTTTGTTTTGATAACTGCTTTGTACTCTTTTTATTTTTTTTAATGAGCTTCAGGTAGTCACCTGAAATGGTTTTCCAACTGTCTTTCCAACTGTCTTGAACAATTATTCATTCTCAGAGAAGCTAAGAACTTGTCGGCACTTTTGCCTTCACTCTGCGGTCCAGCTCACCCCAAATCATCTTGATCGGGTTCTGGTCCAAAATGTTGTCATAACTTCGCACTTTTTTGTTAAGTACATAATTTCATATGTGTTCATTCATAGTTTTGACGCCTTTAGTGAGAATCAATATAAATTGTCCTGGAAATAAATTCATCGGTAGGGCCCCTGACCCTGTTTGCCCTGTTTCCAAATACCTTGAAACGGCCCTGCTTTCACCCCTGCTTTAAAACATGTGATGGCACCCCTGGTTCAAGCATAGCCCTGTTGAAGGAGCATGCTAAATGCACCAGTTAGCGAGACAAAATAATTTGGAACAGCATAGACCGAACGCGAACGCAGAAGCTAACAAGCGCTTTTATGTAGCCTAACCTGATTATTCAAAACCGAAAGTAAGATCTGAGGTGCCGTTGACTCAATGTAAGGTTAAGTATTCTTCCTAGTGCAAGTAGATGACAAGCACATTACCAAACCCTGGCAGTCATTTATTTTTTTTATTTATTTAACAAATTCTAAATTGTGGTTCTTGCCCTTCTAAATACGTGTATTTGGATGTCCTATGTGATTTTATTCCTAATACTGAATGAGATTTTTAGACTTTTAGAGGGGAAAGAGTTCATCTCACGTCATGTTCATGCTGTCTATCTTATAGGCTACTGTAGGCTACTGTAATTTTTGTTACTTTAATATTTGTTGAACTTATTGTAGCCTAAATGCACACCGTGCAGTTTTTACTGTAAAACTAGTGAAAGGCATAGGCCACACACACATTTTTCAGTCTTACTGATGTCTGATATCTTAGCCAGCCTATTGAACCAAAGTGTGAAAATACCGACCAATCGCATTGCGTTCCGAATTTGACACACAGCAGGTGTCTGATGTAGAAAATCATACCGCCCTCTGTTATCAAGGAGTTACCGTTTGCAGTGGAGTAGCATAAATGACGAAATTGGAAGCCAAAGGTAATCCATAACTACTGAGGGTAAGTGCTCTTGTTTCAATGAGACTATAGGCTGGCATATTTAAAAAGTTGAGGACTATGATTATAGCAATGCGCCTAACCACAATAAATTGACATGAAGGTGAAGGAAAAAAATACAACGGAATGGCATGTTTTTGTCTGCAGTCCATATTAACTTTGATTGCCCATAATTAACACCATAAATCTAGACATGACACAAATATACCAAATGACCTCAATGTGACTCGTTCATTCTTTTCGACAGAAAATAAATAAACACTTTAAAATTAGGCTACTAAACGGGCATTGGCAGATAAATGCCCAGAGGTGGAAAAAGTACAGAAAAATTGTAACTAAGTAAAAGTATCTTTACTTCGCTTTAATTCTACTCAAGTAAAAGTAACCAACAAAAAATCTACTCAAGTAAAAGTAAAAATTACTTCATTTAAAATTTACTTAAAGTACAAGTTACTTAGTTACTTTCAATTTTTTTTTTTTATTTGAAAAAAAAAAAAAAAAAAAAACATAATCAAAAGTAATGCTAGGGTGTTGCTTGGTTGCTTTAGCAACCCCAAGAATTCATAAACCACCTGCTCAGTAACCACAATCAAACTCGTTGTTATGAATGAATGTTTGGTCAATAACATTACAGTAACCAAAAGGTAGTGGCTGAATAAAGCTGAATAAAGCCCCCTTCTCACATTTCTAAAAACACAAATGTGTTCGTACAGTGTTATTTACAAGTAATACAACAGCTACTGTAGATGGCATGACTTAGAGAGCACTTACATTGGCCTACATGCCATGTCAATACAGAACGAAGATTCGTTTCTCCGTGTTCCCATCATAGAAATTCCGGGCCGGCAGGGCCATCGCAACAGGACAGGCAAATCAGGCAATTGCCTGGGGCCCCTTTCAGCCTGGGAATTTCCCTGGAATTTCTATGATGGGAACACAGAGAAACGAATCTTCGTTCTGTATTGACTGTATAATCTTCTCTGCATTCATCATCAATAGCCAATTTGTCTTCTAAAGTAACTTAAAGGTATCATATTACGCCCTTTTCAATCTAACCTTTTTTTAGCTCTAATAGAGTTGAGTTTACGACGTCGGGTCAGGCTGAGTAGATTTCAAGATGCAGGCTTTATTCTTTTACAAAGTCAGCGCTGTCAAGGGAGAAATCCAGTTTCGCTCCAAAGAGTTCCACCGTACTTCTGACTTGACAATGAAGAGTGAGATACATTTATACAGAAATTAGAAAAAGGCAGAAAGGGGCGTTCACATTACATGTATGTACACAACGGCAGATCTGGCGCCTCTAATTCATATGAAAAGAACAGTCAATCACCCTGAGCTCAGCATGAGCCCTGGTGCCCAAGTGGTCTTCTATAGGTCAGACACTTATTCCTTTATCATACAGTTGAGTAATTCACACCTTTACCTGTGCCCAGGAAGGAGATCCTGTGGCTGGGGGAGGAATTGCAATATGACAAAGGAATCTAGATAGCCAAACTGTCTGTTGTTAACACAGTAATGCGAGTGCAATTATTCCCCAATCAGACTAACAATGTTACATCTGACTTTTGTCCTAGGCTGAAAACAGTCTTTTCTTATACTCATAACTCACGACCATCAGCTCTAATGTTCAGAACAGGCTGTTTCTCATGGGGGTGTGCACCAGGTAGGCTAACCTGCTGCCAACACATTGAGGATTTCCCCTGTAGCCAATGACCGGCCACCCCAATTGGTCAATTCATCATTTTTCATTGTTCTTAGCTGCAAAGTGGATGCCAACTTCTCTCTCTTTATTTTCGCAATTATCCAGCTCATCAGCTGCTTAAGTGGCTGCCAATGTTTCACATTTCACATCATGTTTTGTGCGTGCAAGTTTTTGTGCGTGCATTACCACCTCAGAATGGGGGGCCCATTTGGTTTCTTACAGAGGGGCCCCATGTGTTTGCGTTACCCCCCTGTCAGTAGGCCTACGTTTTAGCTGTCGTTTCGCTATTTGGTCTACATCAGTGGTTCTCAACCTTTTTTGAACAAATGGGAGTTGAACGCCCCCCTTTTCTCCGGTCCTCTCCCCCCAGCATTCTGTCTTCTGAGATCGCCCCCCGTGTTGTCTTCTGAGACCGGATTTTTTCTCATGGGCAGGCAGCTAGCGTATCAAGGGAAGATGCTTATGATTTTAGACAAAAGTGAAATCATTCTGCAAACATGCAGGAACTCATTAGCCTAGCGAATGCCAAACTAAAATCACAAGTGGTATTTAGTCTGGGGACCTACCTATTGCGTTTCTCGTAGCAGAGGCATTGTTTACGATTGTCCAGAGCCGTTTATTGGGCGCTACGAATGTCTATCATAGCGTCTGTACATAACTCGGAGCCAATACCAGAGCCACCACGTGAGGTGAAATGCAATCGAGGGCCGTACAAATCCCTTTTTGTTCTGCGATTGGATACCGAAAGTAAGCGAGAAAAACGCCCATGGTCACCATGCTGCTTTGCAGAGTGGAATGAAATAAGCGCGCAAAGGAGCATGGGAACTCCCAGGCTAGGAACTCATATTGTTCCTTTAATGGTCATTTTACTAAAGTAGTACAAAGTGATGTAGGCCTAGTAATCGAGTCGGGTCTCAAGATCGAATTCTGCTTTCTCTCACTCATCTCGGACTTGTAAAAAAATTATTGTAAAATTACCAGTCCTTTTCCTCCCACTGTGTGTAATTTTACTGTCATTTTTTAATAATCAGAAAAGCTTTGTCCATATTAAGACGTTAGGACTGCTCCTATAAACAGCTCCCAATCTTGCTCAGTCTGTAGGCGTGACTGTTGATTCTCTTTTAAAGTGCTGTTAAGCCTTTAGGATTGTATTGCCATGACCCTTTGTGTGACATGCTTCCCTATCTGCTGTGCCTCCCAGAATGAAGATGAGGGTCAGAGTTCAGTCTCACTACTGTTGGCTGTTCTGCGCTGTGGCTCTGCTCCTTTGCTATGCCATGCTCACCATGGATCACCATGAAGTCATCACAATGCACTCCAGAGCCTCCCCTATCCTTACCTCCTTTATGTGGTCAATTAAATATGAGGGTGACCCTCCACCACAAACGGTGACCCTTGAACCACTCCAGGAAAACTTCACCTGCTCTGTCAATGACAATACGGTGCTCATTCCGCCGCACCTTCCCAAGGCACACCAGGAATTCTTGCGCTACAGGCATTGCCGGGCATTCCCGATCCTACTGACCCCTTCACCTTGTGAGGAAGACCTCTATCTCCTGTTGGCCATCAAGTCCACAGCCGCACAAATAGAACGCCGTACTACACTACGGAACACCTGGGGTAAAGCGGGCCTAATCCAGGGTCGACGGGTCAAGCTTGTCTTCCTGATGGCCCGCTCCAATGACAAGGTACAGAGGCACAGCCTGCAGCCGCTGCTGGAGTGGGAGAGCGCTCACTTTGGGGACATTCTGCAGTGGGATTTTGAAGACACCTTTTTCAACCTCACCCTGAAGGAGGTTCGATTCCTCAGCTGGTTCTCACACTTCTGCAGCAGTGCGCAGTTTGTGTTCAAGGGCGACGACGACGTGTTTGTGCACACAAACAATTTACTCGACTTCCTGAGCGGCCACAAACCAGAGATTCACCTGCTCACTGGCAATGACATATCTAGCACCTATCCCGTCCGAAACAAGGCCTCAAAGTACTTTATACCTGTGGAGATGTACCCAAATGGGAAATTCTATCCGCCCTATGCGGGTGGTGGTGGGTACCTCATGTCACGCCAGACTGTTCTTGGTCTGAATGAGGCAGCTCAGACAATCGAGCTCTTCCCCATCGATGATGTGTACGTGGGGATGTGTCTGCAGCAGATGGGTGTGAGAGTCACACATCACAGCGGGTTCCTGACCTTTGGTGTCCGAAACGGCCTAGGGCAATTTGACCCCTGTGTGTATCGCGACATCATGCTGGTGCACAAGCTAAACCCAGTGGAAATGTGGGTCATGTGGGCCCACTTAAATAACACCCACTTGTTCTGTGGAAAGAGTGGGAGAACGCTGTAACACAAACACCCCACAACCCTACAGCTTTGTCATCAACAGTAAGCTGTGAAAAAAATGAAAGACTGAAATATTTGCACACCGTTTTGGTGCGAAGCTCTTGTTTTTTGACACATTGTTAAATATATTTATTAAATTCAGATCACATGGTTATTGATAAGTATTGTATGATAACTAAGCATTAGTGAGTGAGTGAATATTAAAAATATGATATTCATGAGTGAATGTTAAAAATATGATATGCCATAATGAATGCAAAATATATAAAATAATAACACACACACCTAAACACCTCATGTGCTGTATATTGTGGTAAAAAAATAAATAATTATGCACACAGACAGGTTTCCAATTATTATATTGACCTCAATATCATTATGTTGGTCGATTGGTAGGTGGGAAAATAAGGACAATGCAAGCTTTAGCCTTAGTTGATCAGTATTCATAATAGTCTAGAGGCATTTCTGATAAATGTGCATCCTAGAAGCATTTTTTAGTAAAAGTTGCGTACAGGTCTACTTAACCTAATTAAGGTGTGCTGAATCCAACTAGCCCTGTACGCAAGCTGAATTTTGAGTTTTAGACCATCTAATTTGCAAAAACAAAATGGCTGCCGAATTTAGCGATTTCTAGCACTGTTTTAGCAAGGACTGCTATTTCATTAAAATAAATAAACATTTATGACATATTTGTTTCTTACTATGTTCCTTAAGCATTAGATCAAAGGTACAAGATGATATTTACAAAATAAAATCCAAAAAGCTAGCATTATGCTAATTATGCTAATCGTTATTTAATATTTTCTATTAAGATGTTAGAACTTATGTTTATACACTCAAGAGAAGTGATTAAAATGTTTTAGGGGTACTCTGTATTAAGATGATATCATTAATGGTAAGCCTACTTGTTTTTTTGTTTGTTTGTTTGTGTGTTTATTTTTCAATTACAGTGGAATCCGCTTATAGTGGTCACGGATATAGTAATCAGCCGCTTATATAGATCAAAAGGCTTGGGACGGAATCATTTCTATACAAATGCTGTTTAAATAATTCGCTTATAGTAATCAAGAAATCCGCTTATAATGTTCATTTTTGGCCATTTTATGAATGTAAACATATAAAATAATTTTAAAATTACGTGTAGTTATTGGATTGATCATGCCCGGAGACGCAACGCTCCGTTGAGCGGACCCTTGGTCAGGGAGAAGGCTGCAGCATTAGCAACAAGCCTCGGAGACGAGAGTTTCAAAGTTTCTAGCGGCTGGTTTGAGCGATTTAAAAAGAGGGAGAACATTGTGTTTAAGAAGCTGCACGGGGAGGCTGCTGAGGCTGACACTGTGTCACGCGACGAGTGGCTCGAGCAAGTGGGTCAGAATGAGAGAGGAGTACAGTGAGGAGAGCATCTGGAACGCTGATGAAATAGTCTTGTTAAAAAAAAGCACTGGCTGCAGAGCCGACACACGGCACATATAGCCTGTAAGTTACGTACCAGAGTTATGTCTGCGCACAGCGCAGTATGGACTGTTACATGTATTAAATTTGAATGATACGGTAGGCCTACTGTAATAAAATTCCATAAATGTGGAAGCTACTGTATCTGTTTCATTTCAGATTGTTCTCATTGAATTCTGCATAAAAATAAGTGAAATAAAGGTAAATTCGGTTTTAGTAATCAACCGCTTATAGTGTTCAAATTGGCCCGGCCCAACGTGACCACTATAAGCGGATTCCACTGT
>JAODXP020000440.1:0-17936 GCA_027497455.2 Sardinella longiceps | reverse complement strand
TCTTTGATCTGAAGTGATTATACGGCGGGAGGTGAAACGAAACGATTGGACAGCTTCGTTTATTGGCCGGCTGTCTGGTAACCGACTAAACCCTCCCCAGAAAACCGTCGCCAGACCATGAATATGAATGAACAGAAGTATTATGGGCGGGCCATGTCAGGCTAGTGTCTATGGATCTCTCTGGCCTTTTTTTGCCCTCACAGTTGCCTTCCACGCAGTGCTGACTTCAAGGCAGGCATGGACAGGCCATAGGGCATACAGGGCAATGCCCTGTGGGCCGATGGTCATTATTGGGCCGGGGCTGTCATAATTTACTCATTTTATATTGAATAAAATCATGGTGGGACACTATGGCCAAAAATGCCTAGGACATTTTTTGGTCCCAGTCCGGCCCTGCTTCAAGGCACTAATTAATGCAATAAATGTAGGCGAAACTAAAGAGATGCAAAATGGTTATCAAAATGATTACAAATGGGATTTTATTTTTCTCTCTCCTTGCGGCTCTCAGTTCATTGTTGTGTCCCTAAATTGGCCCTGACCTATCAAAAACTTTGACCCCCTGGATGAAGATTATGGTTAAGGTGGCTTCCAAACATAGAAATATACTCTGTATATTTCTATGGCTTCCAAATACCTCATACAGTCTATGGCTGCTGGTTTGTTCAGTAATCCATCCTGATGTTTTTCTGGTCATCACAGTCTTGTCTTTATGAGCTGTCAGTTAATGCACTTCACCACAGAAAGAATTGAGAAAGCAGAACCAAAATTGAGTGATTTCGTCTTAACAGTGAAAAGCCTATAACTTAAACTTAGCACAAAAAGTAATGATGGCAATGATGAATGGTTTTGTTGGCAATGATCTTCTACTGTTGGCATTTGTTTCATGGGCACTACCTACTTAGCTCTTTTGCTCATCCCACAAATGCCTGTTCCCTACAAATGGAGCACCATATAAAAAGGGAAATAAACACGTTTTCCATTGTCAAAGAAACATTGTTAAAACAGACGAATAGTCTACCAAACACATATTTCCTTACTTGTTAAGTATTTTCCAGCCTTCAGTTAAAGCCTGGCACTGGAAATACATTGCACTGAAATGTGATTGTTGCCATGGTCTTTGACTTCTGGATAGACGAGCCTCAGCAGTAATTTCAGGACCTTGTGTCGGTAGGCCCTCTAGTGGCCAATGGTGGTAATATGGTTTATCTTCAACTCTCCCAAAGCTATCTTGGGTAGCACTGAATTTACTATAAACTTTAGCATGAAAAGACGACTGAAAACACTGACCTGTCATATTTCCGTCTCCCACGTGGATGATGTGCGTAGTCTCACACCAGCAGAGTCTGGACAGTTTAGGCTTTTAGTTTCCGTTCAGTCCCCTCTATCTCCAATCTATGATGATGAGGTTAATTATGGTGTTGATAAACCAACATCAAAACGGTAATCAAGATGCGTTTCTAAAAACTAGTTTCCCACTAAGATAAGTTAGCAACTTTGATGGTTGCAATGCTATTTCCCATTGCCTACCAACTACTATGGTTTTGGGACATGTCCTAACACAGGGAACAGTGCCATCTCAAGGAATAGAGAGACATGGCTCTATGGGCAGGGAGATAATCTTTTTATGCCATTCATTGCCTAGCCTGGCGAATGCCAAACTAACGCGCAAAGGAGCATGGGAATTCCCAGGCTATTCATTGCCAATGCCTTTCTTCATTTGGCACTCAAAACAGGCGTCTTTATCAGGCTACAAAATTACAGAGAAAGACAGAAAAATCAATACTTTACTTCTGACTCTTCCATTGTTCAAACTTGAGATCCAAAGATATTACTTAAAAAGAATAAATAAATAAAAAATAGGGACTTTCCGATTTCTGAATCACTAATATTGTTCATAGCTTCAAAAATCAGGGACAAAGTGTCCTTTTTTGTACTTTATCATGTCCAGACAGCCCACCAAAAACAGAACAGGGACTGTCCCCAGAAATTAGGAGATACTTATGACATAAGACAGACAATCAGACAGTATTCATTGGTGCATATTTATTAAATTTAATTTCATGATTCATTCACGAGGCCCCTGTAGGCACGGGGCTCCACCAACTCCCACTGATGATGACAACACTATGGGCAGTATTCTCCCACGGGCTCAAGTCCAAAAAAGTGCTAAGCCCATGCGTTTCAGTCTTCACTAAGCACTTTTTTGGATTTAAGCACCAGACAAAGAAATAAATACTTTTCTCAATCTTTAGATTCTGTAGGAATTTTATTAAACTTATTTTACAGTATTCTCTAATGAGGGTTACATTAGCTCATCCAATGATGACATGAAAACAACAAAACTTTACTTGACATACATTTCACAATTATGTATTTAGTTCGGCTACTACCTTTAGTTTGCTTAAAGCACAATAATCCTGACTTAAAACAATAAAACATTAAATCAAATATATTTACAAGCAGCAATGAGGGGGGCAAGCAGCTAATTAGACTAATTTGCCATGGCAGTAGAGAGATGGACATGAGCAACCATAACAAGTTTCATATCAATAGACCAAAAGCTTGGCTGAGGTATACAACTTTGTGTTTGGCAGCTAAACAGTTGAGAATCTATCTGACAAAGGCAGTTGATAGCATTCATTTTGCTTGAACATGATTGCTCCTGCAACTCCGTTTAACAGGCCCACGTGTCCTTGGCACAGATGAATGGACGCTTAGAATGACAGGAAGAGTGATACCAGCCATCTATAAACAATTAAAAGGAAACTTGTAAGTTACACATGTCTTTACATTTTATATAAATGAAGTAGCTTTCAAAGCTTACTTACTTTTGCTTAAAATGGCTATGCAAGGGCTGCTTGTAGATTGTGTAGATGTTGGCACTGTCCTCCATTTTTTGTAGGCAAATGGTGACATGTCGCTCCACCCCCAGGTATTCTGTTATCAGAGACAATAAGCATATAAAACATCTCTGATAACATGAAAAACATTATCATTGAACCATGATTTTTTTTCAAAAAAAAAAAGTTCCCCTGAATAGGTAGTAAGTATGACAAAAACAAAAAATTAGAAATGTATAGCCTATGTACTTTTTCAAAATGTCTGTCAAGGACAAGAAAATGCCTCTAGTTGGAGAATTAGCCTATTACTGATGACAATTGTTTACAATCAATATTATAATCTAAATAATCACAGAAAAGATAGTAATGCTGACCTGAAGATAGAATCCTCCAATCCATACATAGGTAGACTGTATTCCCCAAACTGAAGTTAAACTCTCTAAGTAACTTTGCTCACTGACATCCCTCACTGATGCCAGGCGAGCATTTTTCCCTACACAAAATGCCTGTGAATGGGGACAGAGACAGAGAGAGAGTTTGCAAGTCAGAGTTCACATGAACACATCAAAAGCCACAACATTTGAACTATTCAATGCAATATTCTCTATTATTTATCTGCGCCACTTGAGGTCTTTGGTATGGTATTCAAAAGATCCTTTCCACATAATACTTCTCTCACGACTATTGCAGTGTGCTTTACCTCAGCTTCAAACCAGGTTTTAAGAGACAATTCTGCCAGATAGCATCGGGTACCATGTGGCATCCAACCAGAGGGGCAGGTGTTACGAGCATCTACAAAAGCAATTTAGTTTATTGTATTTCAGAAAGTGTAGATAGGTGTCTGTGTGTGTGCTGTGTGCGTGTGTGTGTGTGTGTGTGTGTGTGTGTGTGTGTGTGTGTGTGTGTGTGTGTGTGTGTGTACTTCCCTTAGAAGTACGCTTACTGCATGTGCAGCATTTACTTACTTGGATCTGCCTGCTCTTGGTGGACCTCAACTGAGAAGGAGAGATATCATTAACTGATGCACCTATACTGTAAGTGACATACTGTACATAAGGTGAAACAATAGGCTATGAGCAAGACAATTTTGCTCAATTCTGACAGCAATCTTTGACACAGCTTCAACAAACATGAAATAAATAAACAAACAAACAAACAAACATAACACATTGTTTATACAATATGCTGTACTCTTTGAACTCTAACCAAACCTAATCTGGCTAATCAGATCTGAATTCACCCTGCAGGTTCATCTAAAATCAAACCCACTGTCCATTTCCAAATGACCAAAACCAAGGAACCAAAACTGCTCATCCAACATAACACAGTATGTCACATGATGTGAATGATGGCATCACCATTTAATTAGACTTTTACCCACCTTCCCTCTTGTCAGTTTCTACTGCCATAGGGGCCTCCACCATGTCAACCACTTCTACAACTTCTCCTGGTGAAAATAAATAGAGAGCACAAAGAGCATTATTATTATTGAATACAATATAAATTTTGTGCTGAAATAACTAAATTACTACGTGCTTGTTTGATGATTGGTTTGTTTTTTGAAAGCCTCACCTTGGACAGCATCCTCTTGAACTGCAGTCTCAACTATTTCAACTGCAAACAAATAGTTGATACACACATGTTATCACAGATATCAACCCTGAGGTAAAGGCATTATGTGTTTTAGTATACTTACCTGGTCCAGCGAGAATGTGTGTCAAACAGACACAGAGCAGAGCTGTCACTATGGCCACCTTCATGATGGATGGTATAATTCTGGAGGGTAAAAGGTTGGAAAAAATTACATGCCTTGGACAAAAGATTTCCACGGGGACTATACGCTCTTAATGTGTGATGAGAGTGAAGCAGGATTCTTACCTGGAATTGCAGAATATCAGTCACACCTGTTCAGGTAAAGTGAAGTGATGAACAGTGTGCTCTGTCTGCCTTTTATATCATGTTGAGATGTGCTGACAAAAACAGAAAAGGTTCAAGGAAACAAAGGAATGTTTTTCCTTGAATGTTTTTTCCTTGAAAAAACATTATCTAATCAGAAGGTAATAAAGCAATGAGGAAGTTGCTTTAAACTACTGTAAATGTCATAAAACAATGACTGAAGAATTAATGAATAAAGAGAGTCTACAGTAATAGGTTAGACAGGCTTTTTCAGGTGTTGCCGTTATTGGTGACGATGACTACCTCTCCACAGCAGGTGGTGTACCTCCGATGTGAAAACTTCCAATACAAAAAAGTTTCATCTTGACATAAATAGTCAGCATGCCAATTTTGGGGATACCTATTAGTTCATTTTTGTACCCTATTCAGCCTTAAAATGCCGCTCCATAGACTTACAATGGGGCATAAATTGGCCGATAATACATAAACAGCAGCTTGTTGACCGGGTTGTCCACCCAGGTGATCCTTGGACATCCTAGATTTCATTTTTGTAGAACAACCTTTTACAGCAGCCCATGTCTGTAAAACCCCCTTTGCCCCCTAGGTATATTGTGTCTTAAGCCATGCATGCGTTCGCTCCTATTCCAACTTTGAGCATGCTGTTCCTGGAAGCCAGGTAGGTAATGTTTTGAGGAGTCCGGGTACGGCAAACTTATTGTTGCCTGTCTACAGTATGGTGTGTAGTAGCCTATCATCTTGAGTCTGACCAACCAGTAGGCTGTAGTGCCTTGTTGAAGGTAGGGGGCATTCAGGTCCCTTAATTCTTTTTATTTTATTTTCATTTCTAACTTATTGCCTTGGGTGTTACTCTTGTACCTCTGTGCCGACACAAACACACTTTTTATGCAATCAGCGATTGACCAATAAATAAAGAACAAACAAGATAAATTTGTGAATTATTTATTTATTGTTTTACAACTGCATCTCTCCATTTATTTGGAAAGCCTGTGTGTAGGTGGAAGTGGTAGAGAGATCACCAAAGGTGCCTCCCTCCCTTTCACTTCATCCTAACCATTCTCCCTCTCGCTCCGAATTTATGGACATGTAGACCTGATAAAAACATTAGGGGTGGTGGGGCTCACATGTTTATGATAACAGTCTTTCCTGTAAATGGAATGGATTGTCACGTCAGCATGTCTCAAAGTAAAAATACATTTCCTCATTCATGTCTATGTCAAAATAGAATTTTCCATAAATGTCAAAATGCATTTGTCCATACATGTGCAATTGTGTCAATACATTTCTCCATACAGTATATGTGAAAATATATGTCTCCGTAGCCTATATGTGCATGTCAAAATATATACAACCGAATTCCAAAAAAAGTTGGGATACTGCATAAATTGTTAATTGTTAATAAATAAAATCAATTGTTAATACAAATCTCATAAACCTATATATTGTTCACAATAGAATATAGATAACATGGCAAATGTTGAAAGTGAGACTTTTTGAAATGTTATGCCGAATATTGGCTCATTTTGGATTTTATGAGAGCTACACATCTCAAAATAGTTGGGAAGGGTAATAATAGGAGACCAGAAAAGTCAAATTTTCAGATAAGGGACAGCTTGAGGACCCATTTGCAACTTATTTGGTCAATTGGCAACATGATTTGGTATGAAAAGAGCCTCTGAGAGTGGCATTGACTCTCAGAAGTCAAGATGGGCAGAGGATCACCAGTTCCCCGAATGCTGTGGCAAAAAGTAGTGGTCCGAGATCACAAAGGAGTTTCTCAGATAAAAATTGCAAGGAGTTTGAAGGTATAATCATCTACAGTGCATATCATCGTCCAAAGATTCAGAGAATCTGGTACAATCTCTGTGCATAAGGGTCAAGGCCGGAAAACCATACTGGATGCCCATGATCATTGGGTCCTTAGATGGCACTGCATCACATACAGGAATGCTAATGTAATGGATATCACAAACTGGCCTTAGGACTAAACATTGTCAGTGAACACAATCCACTGTGTCATTCGCTATAGCCAGCTAAAACTGTATAGGTCAAAAAAGATGCCATTCCTAAACATGATCCAGAAGCACAGGTGTTTTCTCTGGGCCAAGGCTCATTTAAAATGGACTGTGACAAAGTGGAAAACTGTTCTGTGGTCAGACAAATCAAAATTCAAAGTTCTTTTCAGAAAACTGGGATGCCATACCATCCGGACAAGGACAACCCAAGTTGTTATTGCTTATTGTTAGCGCTCATTTCAGAAGGCTGCATCTCTGATGGTATGGAGATGCATGAGTGTGTGTGGCATGGCCAGCTTACGTATCTGGAAAGGCACCATCAAGTCTGCAGTCCAGATCTTTCACCCATAGAAAACTTTTGGTGCATCATACATAGGCATATGACAAAGAAGACCTAAGACAGTTGAGAAACTAGAAGCCTGTATTAGACAAGAATGGGATAACATTCTCTCCACAACTTCTCTCCACAGTCCCCAGACATTTGCAGACTGTTTTAAAAGGAAGAGGGGATGCCACACAGTGGTAAATGTGTCCTCGTCCCAACTATTTTGGGATGTGTAGAAGCCATGAAATTGAAAATCATCTTATTTTCCCCTTAAAATGATACATTTCCTCAGTTTCAACATTTGATATGTCATCGATGTTGTATTCTGAGTAAAATATTGAAATTTGAAACTTCCACATCACTGCATTCGTTTTTTTTCACAATTTGTAAAGTGTCCCAACTTTTTTGGAATTCGGTTGTATTTCTCCATATAACTTAAATTATATTTCAAAATATATTCTGACATCGAATTTTCAAAATGTATAGCATGTAATATGTTTCTTTTGTGTATGTGTTCTTTCTGCACTCCATTCCAATGTGCGGTGATGCGTGCGGTGATGATGCAATTTTACTAGCGTATGCATCCTCTAGGGTATTTGCATTCCATTGAAATGCATTGATTCTCAATTTGAACCCATGTAGCCCTAATAGGCAGTGTATCCCAAAAATGCAAAAATTAACATTCAATTTCATATTCAGCATAGCCTCACTTCTCACAAATAGTGTGTTTGGTTGGTAGAGATGTACTGTAAATCCCCCCTGACCCATGGCCTAAAACGTATACCAAATAGATATTGCATTAGGCAATGGCTCATCTATGTCAATGTCCAAAGTATTTCAGAAAACTTGCAATACAAAAAAAGTTTTATCTTGACATGTGTAGTCAACATGCCAATTTTTGTGGCGACATCTATTCAGCTTTAAAATGTCGCTCCATAGACCAAGTTTTCATGGTTAGACAACCAAAAAGAAGGAAGATTCAATCAAAAATGGGACAGGTGGCAACTCTAGACATGGATTAAAACTGTAACTCAGCTGCAACTGGCTGGCCATTTTTCTCTCGGACAGGAGGAGTCGTGCTCGGCCAAAATCGGGGACATTTTCAGGGACAGGTCTTCAAAATCGGGGTCTGTCCCCGGAAATCGGGGACGTCTGGTAACCCTAGTTTGTGCTCATTCGAACCTCATCAATTTAGTGGCTTCACTAACGTTAGATGTATAACCTCTTTAAAGGTTCCCTGAGGGGGGTCAGCTCTATTCCCACAACTCTATGTTCCCACATTTCTTAGGAAATTTGGGAAATTGGGCCCTATGTTCCCACAGCCCCATGCTCTCACATTGCAAAGATTTTTTTTTTAATGAGACCCTATTTTCCCACAGCAATATGTTCCGATAAGGGCATGTTCACACCAACACAGGTACAGTCAGGGTTCGAGTTACGTGGGGGCCAGTGGGAGCTGAGCTCCCATAGAGAGAGGTCTGGCTCCCATGAAAGCAGCAAACTCAAACATCTGTGGGGGCTCTGACAATACAATAGTATATAATATTTTACTGACAAATAAAGTTATCATAAGCGGGGATCAAACCGAGCTATGGGAGGTGGAACCTTTTTATGGAGTTGCGAGCGCGCTCCCGCTGGAAAGCGCTTGTTACGGGGGTGTTTTTGATCATCTTTTCTTTTTGTGTTATTGCCTTATTGGCATGCTGTTATTATGTTCTATGGTAAAGGGGCACTGTATGCTTGCGCAGTTGCAATGTATAGATTGTAAACATAAATCAATGTCTTAATTGATTGTAAACCATGATTTGGTTGTGACCGATAGTTACCGTGCGTAACAGTCGGGGTTTGCCTCTGACGCGAGAGGATCTAATGATGGTATGTTATATTGCCTAGTTTGTGGGCCTTGGCCCTGATTATTTTCAGTTTGATCAGTGTTTTGTTTGTTTAGTTTGTTTGTTAATTTGTTACGTTATGCACCCCGCCGGTGGCCTAATATAAAATAAAAGAAAGACGTCTGCATTATTCCGTTTCCATGCCTTGAGTCTACCACCCGCCGGACACACTCCGTTACAATGCCACTGAAAATGTGGCCGCTTGCTCGTTTCGGTTTTAGCCTACTTCAATAAAGCCAAACATAGGCCTACTGTAGCTCCAGATAGTAAGATAATGTGCGGCTCTCCCTAGGTCAACCTCTCTCCTAGATATTGCTTTAACCAGGCTATTCCGACCATGCTGCGCATGATGTAAACTTTATTGAGGATTACGTGCAAGTAACATATTCGCCGAAATTAATAAGTGGCAGGTCCGGGAGAGAGAGAGAGAGAGAGAGAGAGAGAGAGAGAGAGAGAGACATTGTCAACTTTGTAACAATTCATTAATTCATGGGCTCCCACGAAGATGGAATCATAACTCGAACCCTGGGTACAGTAATATTTATCCAGTTAGCCCTTCCGTTCACATTAGAATGGAAGATTCTGAAAATGAAAATGATTCCAAAAATGATTGCTGTGGTCGATTTCAAAAATGATCTCTGAGGTGGATGAATACAAAATCTTTGTGGAATGTGGATGCAAAACGTTCTCAAAACAAGAGTGGATGAAGATCGTTGTCATTGCGAATATAAATCTAGGCAGCACAACATATACCCCACTACCTGGAAGGCAAATAATACCAAAGATCGAATCTTGCTTTAACTTACATAGGGGGTCTACCAGGCAGGAGTAGAAATGTGGGACTATAGTACCTGACTGAAGAAAGAAAGAAAATAAAACTCTTAGAAATGTGAGAATATGGGGCTGTGGGAACATAGAGCTGTGGGAACATAGGGCTGTGGGAACATAGAGCTGTGGGAACATAGACACGCTCCCGAATTTACTATAAACTTTAGCATGAAAAGACGACTGAAAACACTGACCTGTCATATTTCCGTCTCCCACGTGGATGATGTGCGAAGTCTCACGCTACCAGAGTCTGGACAGTTTAGGCTTTTAGTTTCCGTTCAGTCCCCTCTATCTCCAATCCATGATGATGAGGTTAGTAATGGTGTTGATAAACCAACATCAAAACGGTAATCAAGGTGCGTTTCTAAAAACTAGTTTCCCACTAAGATAAGTTAGCAACTTTGATGGTTGCAATGCTATTTCCCATTGCCTACCAACTGCTATGGTTTTGGGACATGTCCAAACACAGGGAACAGTGCCATCTCAAGGAATAGAGAGACATGGCTCTATGGGCAGGGAGATAATCTTTTTATGCCATTCATTGCCAATGCCTTTCTTCATTGGCACTCAAAACAGGTGTCTTTATCAGGCTACAAAATTACAGAGAAAGACAGAAAAATCAATACTTTACTTCTGACTCTTCCATTGTTCAAACTTGAGATCCAAAGATATTACTTAAAAAGAATAAATAAATAAAAAATAGGGACTTTCCGATTTCTGAATCACTAATATTGTTCATAGCTTCAAAAATCAGGGACAAAGTGTCCTTTTTTTGTACTTTATCATGTCCAGACAGCCCACCAAAAACAGAACAGGGACTGTCCCCAGAAATTAGGAGATACTTATGACATAAGACAGACAATCAGACAGTATTCATTGGTGCATATTTATTAAATTTAATTTCATGATTCATTCACGAGGCCCCTGTAGGCACGGGGCTCCACCAACTCCCACTGATGATGACAACACTATGGGCAGTATTCTCCCACGGGCTCAAGTCCAAAAAAGTGCTGAGCCCCATGCGTTTCAGTCTTCACTAAGCACTTTTTTGGATTTAAGCACCAGACAAAGAAATAAATACTTTTCTCAATCTTTAGATTCTGTAGGAATTTTATTAAACTTATTTTACAGTATTCTCTAATGAGGGTTACATTAGCTCATCCAATGATGACATGAAAACAACAAAACTTTACTTGACATACATTTCACAATTATGTATTTAGTTCGGCTACTACCTTTAGTTTGCTTAAAGCACAATAATCCTGACTTAAAACAATAAAACATTAAATCAAATATATTTACAAGCAGCAATGAGGGGGGCAAGCAGCTAATTAGACTAATTTGCCATGGCAGTAGAGAGATGGACATGAGCAACCATAACAAGTTTCATATCAATAGACCAAAAGCTTGGCTGAGGTATACAACTTTGTGTTTGGCAGCTAAACAGTTGAGAATCTATCTGACAAAGGCAGTTGATAGCATTCATTTTGCTTGAACATGATTGCTCCTGCAACTCCGTTTAACAGGCCCACGTGTCCTTGGCACAGATGAATGGACGCTTAGAATGACAGGAAGAGTGATACCAGCCATCTATAAACAATTAAAAGGAAACTTGTAAGTTACACATGTCTTTACATTTTATATAAATGAAGTAGCTTTCAAAGCTTACTTACTATTGCTTAAAATGGCTATGCAAGGACTGCTTGTAGATTGTGTAGATGTTGGCGTTGTCCTCCATTTTGTGTAGGAAAATGGTGACATGTCGCTCCACCCCCAGGTATTCTGTTATCAGAGACAATAAGCATATAAAACATCTCTGATAACATGAAAAACATTATCATTGAACCATGATTTTTTTTCAAAAAAAAAAAAAAAAAAAGCTCCCCTGAATAGGTAGTAAGTATGACAAAAACAAAAAATTAGAAATGTATAGCCTATGTACTTTTTCAACATGTCTGTCAAGGACAAGAAAATGCTTCTAGTTGGAGAATTAGCCTATTACTGATGACAATTGTTTACAATCAATATTATAATATATACAATATATAACAATAAATATTATAAATAATCACAGAAAAGATAGTAATGCTGACCTGAAGATAGAATCCTCCAATCCATACATAGGTAGACTGTATTCCCCAAACTGAAGTTAAACTCTCTAAGTAACTTTGCTCACTGACATCCCTCACTGATGCCAGGCGAGCATTTTTCCCTACACAAAATGCCTGTGAATGGGGACAGAGACAGAGAGAGAGTTTGCAAGTCAGAGTTCACATGAACACATCAAAAGCCACAACATTTGAACTATTCAATGCAATATTCTCTATTATTTATCTGCGCCACTTGAGGTCTTTGGTATGGTATTCAAAAGATCCTTTCCATATAATACTTCTCTCACAACTATTGCAGTGTGCTTTACCTCAGCTTCAAACCAGGTTTTAGCAGACAATTCTGCCAGATAGCATCGGGTACCATGTGGCATCCAACCAGAGGGGCAGGTGTTACGAGCATCTACAAAAGCAATTTAGTTTATTGTATTTCAGAAAGTGTAGATAGGTGTCTGTGTGTGTGTGTGTGTGTGTGTGTGTGTGTGTGTGTGTGTGTGTGTGTGTGTGTGTGTGTGTGTGTGTGTGTACTTCCCTTAGAAGTACGTGCATGTGCAGCATTTACTTACTTGGATCTGCCTGCTCTTGGTGGACCTCAACTGAGAAGGAGAGATATCATTAACTGATGCACCTATACTGTAAGTGACATACTGTACATAAGGTGAAACAATAGGCTATGAGCAAGACAATTTTGCTCAATTCTGACAGCAATCTTTGACACAGCTTCAACAAACATGAAATAAATAAACAAACAAACAAACAAACATAACACATTGTTTATACAATATGCTGTACTCTTTGAACTCTAACCAAACCTAATCTGGCTAATCAGATCTGAATTCACCCTGCAGGTTCATCTAAAATCAAACCCACTGTCCATTTCCAAATGACCAAAACCAAGGAACCAAAACTGCTCATCCAACATAACACAGTATGTCACATGATGTGAATGATGGCATCACCATTGAATTAGACTTTTACCCACCTTCCCTGTTGTCAGTTTCTACTGCCATAGGGGCCTCCACCATGTCAACCACTTCTACAACTTCTCCTGGTGAAAATAAATAGAGAGCACATAGAGCATTATTATTATTGAACACAATTATAAATTTTGTGCTGAAATAACTAAATTTACTACGTGCTTGTTTGATGATTGGTTTGTTTTTTGAAAGCCTCACCTTGGACAGCATCCTCTTGAACTGCTGTCTCAACTATTTCAACTGCAAACAAATAGTTGATACACACGTTATCACAGATATCAACCCTGAGGTAAAGGCATTAAGTGTTTTAGAATACTTTACCTGGTCCAGCGAGAATGTGTGTCAAGCAGACACAGAGCAGAGCTGTCACTATGGCCACCTTCATGCTGGATGGTATAATTCTGGAGGGTAAAAGGTTGCAAAAATTACATGCCTTGGACAAGGGATTTCCACAGGGACTATATGCTCTTAATGTGTGATGAGAGTGAAGCAGGATTCTTACCTGGAATCGCAGAATATCAGTCACACCTGTTCAGGTAAAGTGAAGTGATGAACAGTGTGCTCTGTGTGCCTTTTATATCATGTGGAGATGTGCTGACAAAAACAGAAAAGGTTCAAGGAAACAAAGGAATGTTTTTCCTTGAATGTTTTTTCATGGAAAAAACATTATCTAATCAGAAGGTAATAAAGCAATGAGGAAGTTGCTTTAAACTACTGTAAATGTCATAAAACAATGACTGAAGAATTAATGAATAAAGAGAGTCTACAGTAATAGGTTAGACAGGCTTTTTCAGGTGTTGCCGTTATTGGTGACGATGACTACCTCTCCACAGCAGGTGGTGTACCTCCGATGTGAAAACTTCCAATACAAAAAAGTTTCATCTTGACATAAATAGTCAGCATGCCAATTTTGGGGATACCTGTTAGTTCATTTTTGTACCCTATTCAGCCTTAAAATGCCGCTCCATAGACTTACAATGGGGCATAAATTGGCCGATAATACATAAACAGCAGCTTGTTGACCGGGTTGTCCACCCAGGTGATCCTTGGACATCCTAGATTTCATTTTTGTAGAACAACCTTTTACAGCAGCCCATGTCTGTAAAACCCCCTTTGCCCCCTAGGTATATTGTGTCTTAAGCCATGCATGCGTTCGCTCCTATTCCAACTTTGAGCATGCTGTTCCTGGAAGCCAGGTAGGTAATGTTTTGAGGAGTCCGGGTACGGCAAACTTATTGTTGCCTGTCTACAGTATGGTGTGTAGTAGCCTATCATCTTGAGTCTGACCAACCAGTAGGCTGTAGTGCCTTGTTGAAGGTAGGGGGCATTCAGGTCCCTTAATTCTTTTTATTTTATTTTCATTTCTAACTTATTGCCTTGGGTGTTACTCTTGTACCTCTGTGCCGAGACAAACACACTTTTTATGCAATCAGCGATTGACCAATAAATAAAGAACAAACAAGATAAATTTGTGAATTATTTATTTATTGTTTTACAACTGCCTCTCTCCATTTATTTGGAAAGCCTGTGTGTAGGTGGAAGTGGTAGAGAGATCACCAAAGGTGCCTGCAACAAAGACGTGCCAAACAGAAAGGCTTATCAGCCTTCCCCCATACCACTGTATCACATATACTATTGGCCTAGATCTAACCTATTACTGGTAGCCTCTCTTTATTCATTAACATTTCCTTGCTAATTTATGGACATGTAGACCTGATAAAAACATTAGGGGTGGTGGGGCTCACATGTTTATGATAACAGTCTTTCCTGTAAATGGAATGGATTGTCACGTCAGCATGCCTCAAAGTAAAAATACATTTCCTCATTCATTTCCATGTCAAAATAGAATTTTCCATAAATGTCAAAATGCATTTGTCCATACATGTGCATTTACTGTATGTCAATACATTTCTCCATACAGTATATGTGAAAATATATGTCTCCGTAGCCTATATGTGCATGTCAAAATATATACAACCGAATTCCAAAAAAGTTGGGATACTGCATAAATTGTTAATAAAAATGGAATCCAATAATTTACAAATCTCATAAACCTATACAGGTGCTGGTCATAAAATTAGAATATCATGAAAAAGTTGATTTATTTCAGTAATTCTATTGAAAAAAATAAACTAGCATTATGTATACATCCATTCCACATAGATTGATGTATTTCAAGTGTTTGTTTCTTTTAATTTGATGATTATAATGGAAAAATAGTGGAAAAACCCAAATTCAGTATCTCAGAAAATTAGAATATCACTTAAGACCAATACAAAAACGGCATTTTTAGATAGATTTAGTCAACTGAAAAGTGTGATCATGAAAGGTATGATCATGTACAGCACTCAGTACGTAGTTGGATCTCCTTTTACCTAAATTACTGCAGTAATGTGGCATGGCATGGAGTCGATCAGTCAGTGGCACTGCTCAGGTGGTATGAGAGCCCTGGTTCTCTGATAGTGGCCTTCAGCTCTTCTGCATTGTTGTTTTTGGTGTCTCACATCTTCCTCTTCACAATACCCCATAGATTTTCTATGGGCTTATGAACACAGCCCTATATGTTCCCACATTTGTTAGGAATTTTTATTTTTCACAGAAGTTTTGGAAATTAGGCCCTATGTTCCCACAGCCCTATGTTCCCACAACCCTATGTTCCCATATTTCTTGGGAAATTGGGACCCTATGTTCCCACAGCCCCATGCTCTCACATTGCAAAGATTTTTTTTTAATGAGACCCTATTTTCCCACAGCAATATGTTCCGATAAGGGCATGTTCACACCAACACAGGTACAGTAATATTTATCCAGTTAGCCCTTCCGTTCACATTAGAATGGAAGATTCTGAAAATGAAAATGATTCCAAAAATGATTGCTGTGGTCGATTTCAAAAATGATCTCTGAGGTGGATGAATACAAAATCTTTGTGGAATGTGGATGCAAAACGTTCTCAAAACAAGAGTGGATGAAGATCGTTTTCATTGCGAATATAAATCTAGGCAGCACAACATAAAATAACCCTACCCTTACCCTAAACCTAACCCCACTACCTGGAAGGCAAATAATACCAAAGATCGAATCTTGCTTTAACTTACATAGGGGGTCTACCAGGCAGGAGTAGAAATGTGGGACTATAGTACCTGACTGAAGAAAGAAAGAAAATAAAACTCTTAGAAATGTGAGAATATGGGGCTGTGGGAACATAGAGCTGTGGGAATATAGGGCTGTGGGAACATAGAGCTGTGGGAACATAGACACGCTCCCGAATTTACTATAAACTTTAGCATGAAAAGACGACTGAAAACACTGACCTGTCATATTTCCGTCTCCCACGTGGATGATGTGCGAAGTCTCACGCTACCAGAGTCTGGACAGTTTAGGCTTTTAGTTTCCGTTCAGTCCAATCTATCTCCAATCCATGATGATGAGGTTAATAATGGCGTTGATAAACCAACATCAAAACGGTAATCAAGATGCGTTTCTCAAAACTAGTTTCCCACTAAGATCAGTTAGCAACTTTGATGGTTGCAATGCAATGCTATTTCCCATTGCCTAACAACTACTATGGGACATGTCCAAACACAGGGAACAGTGCCATCTCAAGGAATAGAGACATGGCTCTATGGGCAGGGAGATAATCTTTTTATGCCATTCATTGTCAATGCCTTTCTTCATTTGGCACTCAAAACAGGTGTCTTTATCAGGCTACAAAATTACAGAGAAAGATAGAAAAATCAATACTTGATTCTGACTCTTCCATTGTTCAAACTCTAATCCAAAGATTATAGTTCCAAAGATATTACTTTAAAAAAAAAAAAAAAAAAAAAAAAAAATAGTGACTTTCCGATTTCTGAATCACTAATGCTGTTTATAGCTTCAAAAATCAGGGACAAAGTGTCCTTTTTCTTGTACTTCTTCCCAGAAATTAGGACATAAGACAGACAATCAGACAGTATATTCATTGGTGCACATTTATTACATTTAATTTCATTTCATGATTCATTCATGAGGGCTCCACCAACTCCCACTGATGATGACAACACTATGGGCAGTATTCTCCCACGGGCTCAAGTCCAAAAAAGTGCTTAATATAGCTCCATGCGTTTCAGTCTTCACTAAGCACTTTTTTGGATTCAAGCACCTGGGAGAATATGTGCAGGATGCACTGCGGTTCTGTGTGTCAGATACAGACTTATGCACACAGTCCAGCCACACACACACACACACACACACACACACACACACACAGGCATCCTCCCTCTCTCTCTCACACACACACAGACGTTTATATGTGTGTGTGTGTGTGTGTGTGTGTGTGTGTGTGTGTGTGTGTGTGTGTGTGTGTCTGAAATCTCCTTTCCACAGGAGAAACAGTACTGTCTGGCCCCTTTGGTCGGGTAGAAGAAAAAAAAACGGTGAGAATTCATTTTCTGAGACAAAGACAGAAATACTTTTCTTAATCTTTAGATTCTGTAGGTATTTTATTAAACTTATTTTACAGTATTCTCTAGTGAGAGTTAAATTAGCTCATCCAATGATGACATGAAAACAGCAAAACTTTACTTGACATACATTTCACAATTATGTATTTAGTTAGGCTACTACTTTTAGTTTGCTTAAAGCACAATTATCCTGATTTAAAACAATAAAACATTAAATCAAATATATTTACAAGCAGCAATGAAGGGGGGCAAGCATCTAAGTAGACTAATTTGCCATGGCAGTAGAGAGATGGACATGAACAACCATAACAAGTTTCATATCAATAGACCAAAAGCTTGGCTGAGATATAAGACAACTTTGTGTTTGACAGCTAAACAGTTGGGAATCTATCTGACAAAGGCAGGTGATAGCATTCATTTTGCTTGAACATGATTGCTCCTGCAACTCAGTTTAACAGGCCCACGTGTCCTTGGCACAGATGAATGGACGCTTAGAATGACAGGAAGAGTGATACCAGCCATCTATAAACAATTAAAAGGAAACTTGTAAGTTACACATGTCTTTACATTTTATATAAATGAAGTAGCTTTCAAA
>JAODXP020000438.1:0-17794 GCA_027497455.2 Sardinella longiceps | reverse complement strand
TATATATGGGCAATTCCACGAAAAAGTAAACCTCACCTTAAAACTTTAAGTCTCACCCACATGGACATACAAATTCTTTCAGAAAACTTCCAATACAAAAAAGTATTGTCTCGATGTAAATATTCAACTGAGCAAGTTTCGAAAGGATATCTGTTTGTTAAAATTTTTACCCTATTCAGCTATAATGTAAGTCTATGGAGGGGCTTATAATGGGCATAAGTGGGTGATAACACACACAAAGCTGCAATACTATCAGTTATTTTTCATTGTTATATTACTATTTCTCTTGTTACAGGTTAAAATCCACCGTTCACAATTGTTTTGTATCGTTTTGGAGGGTTTTTCCAGACGTCACGTCCATAACGTCACATCCATAACGCCATTTCTCCCAATGAAAACCAACTTTTTTTACATTTACATTTGAAATTAAGTCTTTCTCTGTCTTTACTGAGGTGTCCTGTTTGGTATGAATGTAGTAATATTTACATTTCTCTAGAAATTTCACACACTTCACAGCAAAAACTACGCTCTCTCAAAAGTTTGTCCGTTTTTCGTCACGTCCATAACGCAAATTGAAAGGCTCATATTCTTATGATGCAAATCATGATATTATTTTTTTCTGTTTGCCTGTATTCAGCCATGGAGTTTGCAGAAGAATATGAAAAAAAATTGTGAAATACTGGTAGGTTTGCAGAGGTTATCTGGCCTTTTGTTCATCAATAATGCACGAAAATGTCACGTCCATAACGCTGGAATTGCCCATATATATATATATATATATATATATATATATATATATATATATATATATATATATATATATATCAGCCATAGTCTATATATATATTTTATCTTTCACTTGATTTCAAGATAAATGCATGCATGATGCATGAATAATACTGTGTGCATTACACACAGCTCCTTTAATACAATTGGGGGTTGGTTTGTGCATCAACCAACCCCCAATTTTATTAAAGGAGCTGTGAGTAAGAAATGTATTCCAAATAATCATTAAACAGCCCTGATATGTCACCAGACCTGAAGGAATCATGTTCATTTTAAACACTGATAAAACTGACAGTTGTTGTCCAGCCAGAATATTTGCATTTGACAAGCTAAGTTGCAGCCCACAAGTAGTGTTTATGTTGTCATTTCAAGTGGTATTTGTGTTGTTGTCATTGTCAAGGCCTCATTATGCTTATAAAAAATATAATGACAAGGTCAGAAATAAAACGAGGATATGAATAGGAGATGGTTTTGAAAGATGGACACTGCTGAAAGCAACAAAATATTTTGAACATGATTGTAGTACCAATTTTGGCCACAATCCTACACACAGCTCCTTTAAACAAAACTTTACTCTCTTGTTCCCAGTTCACATCCTGTCTTCCATCATGGCTGAGGAGAATTCTGAGATACCTGCTTCCAGCTCTGGCTCTATGGCGGAGGCGATGCTGTTGTCCTTGTCCCTCTCAGTAGGTGTGTGTATAGGGCTGCCAACGGTCATCTGGGCTGTGTACTCCCTAAGGCGGTTTCAGAATGCTCGTGCTACTGTCTCAACCTTTACCATCGCACTTATGTACAGCAACATTCTGGAGTTACTCATCAGCCCTTTTGTGAGCACAAGACTACTAGAAGGAACTCGTTGCAGCCATCATTTACCGTGCTGGCCATTGTACAGTGCATTATTGGTGACAAGGCTTTGTGGTTTGCACTTCCACCAGCTGGTGGCGCTAGAGGGCATTCTGTCTCTCGTGTACCCAACCTTCTCGGTTAGTTCCCGCTGGTCCTCAGTGCTGTCTGTCGCTGTATGGATCTTTGTGATCACCTGTCACTTTTTCACCATTGGCTACACTATCATTCTCATCTTCTGTGTGGTGCCAGTGATCTTGGCCATCATAACAAGTGTGCTTATCATCCGAATTCCACATTCACCTTATAGCCTAGTCAGACACAAGGATCCAGCTTTAACAGTGGGTGCGATTTCCCTGGTCATACTTTTACTACTCTACTTGCCATGCTTAGTCCTGATCTGCGTGGCCTATCCTGACCCTTTCTATGACTTTCCATGGTTTACCATACCTGCGTCCATCATGAGTTTGCGTGTAGTTATTGAACCCTTATGGTGTGTGCTGGTGTGCCAAGAGATTCTGAAGTGTCAGACACACTGTAGTTGGGTCAGGTTTCCTGACAGGGCTGTAAACTTAAGGAGTTCCCAATAGCATCTTGTGTTTTTTTTTTTTTTTTTTTGGACCATTTCCTGAAATGCATAATTTACAAGAAAATTTTATGTAGACATAGTCAGAGGTTCCAGGTGATACATGTGACAGCTATCACATTTTTCATAATTTCAAAGTTCAGCATTCCACTAATTCTACCCTGCAGTATTTCTGATTTTCTGTCTTTGACTGAGGTCTGAATAAATGTATAATTTCTGGCCTGTTAAAAAATGTGATGTATTAAATCTTACCTGAATAATTGCGTCATTTGTGCTGTTTTTCTTTTCTGCTTTGATTCTTGCATATCGCTTTCACTTTTATAAATAAATGTATCTGCCAATAAAAAGCCAATCACAATATTACTGTGACAAGTATGCATTATGTATTGTTTGTTTGGTTGAATCATGTTTATTTTCTCAGCCAAAATGTACTTATACAGATTGTTTCACATTTAGTTGAAGAATATGGTAACACTTCATTTGAAGGTATCTAGACAAGGGTGACACGACACTGTCATAACAATGACATGAATCTGTCATGATTTTTTACATAAACATCATAAACTTGTCATAAATGTTCATAATAAATGTTCAATGACTTCTGTCATTGAGTGTCTTTCTGTTTTTGTCATTGTTTGGGTTGTCTTGATTAGGACATCTTGACATTAAAAGTGATATTGCCAGAATCTACCTTAGCCATGACAAGTTGACATAAAATTTGTTTGGGGTATCTTTATAATGACAACTTGACATTATTCATGACAACCTGACATAAACAGAGTCTGAGAATGTATTTATTACACTGTCATATGAGTGTCATGACAGCCAGTTTATCGTTCATCATTTGTCTTAATGACAAATCAAAATGGTACCACTTGATGTCTGAGAATTCACTACACTGTCATAATGGTGTCGAGACAAACAGTTTTGTGAACTATCCTGTCACACATTAGCCTGTGCCCGCTAATGTTTCCTGTAGCTGCATGAAATTTCACGATCAAGTCAGTATGGCCCAGGAGGCAATCTCCTCAGCTCTCGAGCCCTGAAAAACAGGACCCAATGAGAAACGAGCAGGCTTAAGGTTATATTCGGCAAGTCTTTTAAAGTCAATTTTCATGGAATTGTCACGTTATTCTGGAAGTAGTACATGAAAGCGGCTATTTTGGAGAAAAAAAAACTGTATTCTCTAGCTCCATCTAAACCCTGTAATCGCAATCGTCTTTTTATACAGAAAATCCAGCGGGTGACATAATCACTCATTTGTGTAATCCTGTATTTTGGGAAAAGATTTTTGAAAAAATTGCGGGCACTTTCATAGATGCAACTCCAGATTTGACCCATTGGTGGCGCTATACCATGTTGTACCATGTTCACTTTGGAAACAAACTGTGGTAGCCTGGCGAATGCCAAACTAAAATCACAAGTGATATTTAGTCTGGGGACCTACCTATTGCATTTCTCGTAGCGGAAGCATTGTTTACAATTGTCCATAGCCGTTTATTGGGCGCTACGAATGTCTATCATAGCGTCTGTACATACCTTGGAGCCAATACCAGAGCCACCACGTGACGTAAAATGCGATTGAGGGCCGTACAAATCGCTTTTTGTTCTGCGATTGGATACCGAAAGCAGGCGAGAAAAACGGCCATGGTCTCCATGCTCCTCTGCAGAGTGAAATGAAATAAGCATGCAAAGGAGCATGGGAATTCCCAGGCTAAAATTGTGGTAGAATTACATAAAAATAGTTACTAGACAAAACTGGTATTTGATCACTCAGATTTAACAAGTTCACAGTGGTAAATCAAGGTAAGCAGAGCAACTTCATTAAAAAAAAGCTAAGCTGCATGGTGAGGGATTCAGAGCTGGATGGGAGACCACATGGCCTGGCTTGAATTTAGCATAATTGGCTTATATTCCAGCAAATTTGTCTTGTTTTCAGCATTTTTTGTTGACTAGTTTTAAGAAAATATGGCTAGTTTATAGACTCTAGATCTCAGAAATAAGAAAATCTGCATTGTTGAGTTTCAAGCTTGTTGCTTGAAATAAGTCTAGACTATTTTGCTAATTTTAAGAATTCTATTTTTGCAAATTTTAAGAATTCTTGCCTAGAAAAATTTGCTTTCCCTATTGGCAGATTTTTTTGCTCAATAAAAGACAATATGACAGAAATTTAAGAATTTTCATCTTATTTCTAGAGGGGCATTTTTTGCAGTGTTTGAATGAGGTGCTGAAGAAGCCTGTTGAAATGACGTGACATGAAAGCATTAAGATCACACAAACATGTCATCCAAAAAGATTAGAGAGAGAGAGAGAGAGAGAGAGAGAACATAAGGAAGCAGAGGAGAGGAGAAGGAGAGGTTTCTGTCACTCATGATATGTCGCCACAACCACCAGTGGAAACTTTCAAGAGTGCTGTACTTGCATCAAAAGTTAAGGATGTGGGTTTCATCTAAGTTCCTAATCAGATATTGACACATAGATTTACCTGAAAAATTAAACAAACTGCCTAAACAGAACAATGTTCAATTTAAATTAGGCTACTATTATTATGGATGCAGTAGACGCATATATTCACCATGTATGCATGGTATACACCATATATACCATGAACTTGCCTTTAAGAGATATAATGACATGACATATTAGAGACAATATTTGATTTGTAGAAAGTGAGGAGGCACACTCATGCTGTTTCAGACAACAAGAGGACCAGAAACACTCTAGGTACATACACTTTGTTGATGTTGATTTCAGTTATAATTTTGACTGATTGATTTAGAGATTACCAGTTCTGTGTGTAATAGTGCCACCATTTTGCTCAAAATGTATGCCTTGACGGACGCAGCCATGATAGAGGGGCCATGACCACAGTGAGAGGGGAGAGGAAGTCACTATCTCTCAAAATAGGACTCCATGAAGCTAGAAGATTTGCTGACAGAAGCTAGAAGATTTCTATTATACACTGCATGCAGGTGAGGATGGGCTAATTTGATTTATGACAAGATGATATGGTATGGTTGATATGGTGTTTGCCTAAATGGTAAGGCTAATTTTCTTGCTGTATGTATGTATGTATGTATGTATGCATGCATGTATGTATGTATGACTAATTCAGATCGCTCCATTACGCCATCATATATATATATATATGTTACAACAAATTTGTTTAAACAAATGTAAAATGTTACAACACGGCAAAGTGCACAGGATCTATGCTGTACTTAAGTTCTCAATCCAGTTGTGTAATTTAAGTGAGAGGAATTTTTATGAACAATTGGATAAAGAGCAATTTACAGACTGTATTATACTGTATGTAAGGGATAACAGCCGAGGTGTCCCGATATAAGAAAATAATGGACGAGTCAAGGCGAAGAACAGCCCGACGGCACAGCCTTCTGATATATCACCCGGTTGCAACTAAAACGTATAGACGGTATTATATAGGCCTACTATATTTAGAAGGGCATGTGACAAGTCAGTTCAACAGTTAATTTGAACTATTGACAGACTTGAGAATGGAGAGAATAATTACTCTGTAGTTTTTAAATATTTTAACATGGCAATATTTAATATGTAATACTCTGCTCACACAAATCATCATCTTAATTTTATCAACAAGTTCATTATTTTTGGATTCTAGAAAAAAATATGGACTACATTATCATGAAAATAAGAATATAATATTTTTCTCACTGTAGTACTAGTCTGCATTGTTGAGTTTAACAAATTATAAGTAAATTAATGTCATTAAAGTGATGAGGGGCAGTTAAAAAAAACTGCAGCATTTCAGTCATAGTTGTTCAGTCATAGTTGTTTTCATTAAAAGCTTGTGGTAGTTAGTTTGTCTTGCATGTATTTTTGTCACACACGCACAGACACACACACACACACACACACACACACACACACACACAATGTGATTATGAGTAATTTTCAGGATTACTATTTCCATTTTTTCATTATTTAAAGATAGGATAGGAGATCCTAGAAAAACAATGTTCAGGCAAATTAAATTTAAAAATAAATATTTCATTTGATTTCCTTAAAGCCTCATATCCAAAGTACAGGAAATATCACTTTTCAATTATTTCGATTGAGCCACTTAAATGTTTGAATGGTGTTCCATCCAATTTTTTCGCAGGTGTTTAAACACTAAACTGAAAATTTCCACACAATTTTCTAAATTTTGTTGCAAGTAACAAAACACTCCCTCAGATTTGCACATTACACACAATGTTTGCATCACACTTTTTTACGAAACTTTACACATATAAATGACACAGACACAGAAATCATTTCTCAGGTTTCGTATTTGCAATTGAAAAACACTGCCCTCCAAAATACTAAACAAATGAACCCACTGAACAACATAGCCACTGACGGTAAACACACTCTAGTGCAAAATTGGAAACGCAATAAACATACGAAGAGTTCAGATGCAAAACCCCCTAACTCCACTTGACTACTTTTTGAGAAAAAGGCCATTTTTTATCAGGCGTTTAGAGTGTTTTGATTGTAAACAGATATTTTAGACACGGCGGGGAGCAGGTTTTATTTTATTTTTTCACAAAAACATTTCATCTACATATTCTAGATTTATACAGGATTCACACAATATCATTAACTCAGTTTTCACAAAAATGGTGTTTAGGGGGTTTTGCATCTGAACTCTTCATACATACTATATATGTACATACTGTAGGTCTATTCATGACAAATCTTCTCTGAAAATCTTTCTTTCATAGTGTGTAATTGACCATAATATTGCCTGGTCATTGGAAGACTGTGCTTACAAAATGCAACGTGTTTTTATAATTGTGTGCATGTGTTTTGACTGAAGTGGGTAATTTTGCAAACAATCTGGGAGTTATGGAAATTTAGTTTGGTGTTTGGTTAATTGTGTTTATTTTCTGAAAAAAAGAAATCCTGTAACTGTAAACGTTTGTGTGTGTGTGTGTGTGTGTGTGAGAGAGAGAGAGAGAGAGAGAGAGAGAGAGAGAGAGAGAGAGAGAGTGTGTGTGTGTTTGATTTAATAATTTAATAATACTATTTAAAGCCACCACATGCAACTTTTAGGTAAAATTTCGACGTTTCCTATTCATTACACCTTTATGTAAATTGCCTAGAACTCACTAGACTTGATAAATGACATGTTCCGGAGTAAAACGAGCCCTTGCACGAGATTGTCCGACCCTCCAAGAGGCAGATACCGCCTCTGCAAGATCAGGGAGCGCGTCCCGGCTATCGTAAGTTTTGGTTAGCAAGCAAGCTAGGTCACGTGACTTAGCCAGAGTTTACTGTTTGAATTACAATGCAATTTGTGACTTCTCAGCGCATTCAACTGTCGATACATTTTGTTAGCGGCGATCACCATTGACTATGCAATTCTAAATGGAGGATTATTGGCAGAAACGCTAAATAACTGCTTTGTTTGGTTGTTAGCTTACTGGATGACGCCACCGGATCCTGCATAGGTTCTCTTTAAATAAGTATTTAATTAATTGGTTGCAAACCCGGTGTAAGGGGATATTACGTAACATAAACATCAAAAATGCTCCAGGAAGGAATCTCTTATACATTTTTGCTTGTAGGATGATTGCTTGTATCTCCATCCCTGATCTCTCTCTTGTGAATTTTGCGATACCTGATTCCAGCTCTGGCACCATGGCTGAGGCGATGCTGTTGTCCTTCTCACTCTTGGCTTGTCTGCTTGTGGGTCTGCCCACTGTCACCTGGGCCTTCTACTCCCTAAGGCAGTATCAGGATGCTGGAGGAACTGTCTCAGCCTTCACCATCACACTTCTTTTCAGCAACATTCTGGAGTTACTCATCAGCCCTTTTGTGAGCACAAGACTACTAGAGGGAAATCGTTGCCACTCTCTTTTACCTTGCTTTGTGTTATACGGTGCTTTATATATACTAAGGCTCTGTGGATTGCACTTTCATCAGATGGTGGCACTAGAGGGCATTCTGTGTCTTGTGTACCCAAACTTTTCGGTTAGTTTCCCCTTGTCATCAAAGCTGTCCATCACTGTATTGATCTTTGTGACCACCTGTCACTTTTTGACCCTTGGCTTCATAATCAGCCTCATCTTCTGTGTGATGCCAGTGATCTTGGCCGTCATAACGAATGGGTTTATCATCCGACTTTCAGTCTTGTGTAATAGCCCAATCAGACACCAGTATCCAGGTTTACCTGTGTGTGCAGTTTCCTTTGTCATACTTGCAGTCCTTTATATGCCATGTTTAGTCCTGATCTGTGTGGCCTATCCTGACCCTTTCTATGACTTACCTTGGTCTAGCATTCCTGTGTCCATCATGAGCTTACGTGTGGTCATTGAACCCGTGTGGTGTGTGCTGCTCTGCAGGGAAATTCAGAAGAGTCGGGCTTCACTACATCTTGAGGAAACCAGGGTTTGATTGATATAAATTATTATTAACTGGATTGGGTTCTCGATTGTTTTTTTTTTTTTTTTGTGAAGTTCTTCACATGAACATGTTGTTTTGGATCATATAAGACCATAATGTACATTACAATATTTGGGTGACAATATGAACCCTTAAATGTTCATTCTATTCCGCTATACAATAAAGCTTTGATACATGTTTGTTAACAGTGGAATTTTCTGTTTTCATAAAGTATCTTTATAGGTTTTTTATACAATGTACACATACATTACAAAAGCAATACAGTTTTCAGTGATTATCACTTCATTGATAAATTTTGGCCTTTGCACTGTAGAATAACTACTGATTTGTCAGATCTTTATATTTTCAACCAATTAAAATGCATCATAAATAAATACAAATAAATACATGGCAGGGGTAACACTATTACTTCCTACATGTATATTTTTTATTTGCTGATGTGATTTTTGATCTTATTATTGCTGGATTCTGTGGATGTGTGTAAAAACATTTTCTTTATAGAAAGAAAATTCAATTTCAATTTGAATTTATTGATATTTAAAGTAAAATATCACCATAAAACATGGTCTCAGAACACTGAACAAACAGGAAGAAGAGAACGTAAGACATACAAATGCCTAATATGTGCAAAATGCAACTGAAAATGTGCACGGATGTGCAAAACAGAAGAGACAAGGCAGCAAAATGAAATTGCCTTTGTGCAAGATGCAGGGATAAATAACATTTGTTAAAAAAAAGAAGGATAAAAACTAAATAGGTAAATAAATAGATAGATGTCTGTTATCTGTTATATTACTGTAAACAAGTCCTATAATCTGTACTTCTTCTCATTACTCAAACAGTCCCAAAATCAGACTCATCCTGTGAGTGATGAATTATAAACTATGTTTAATTCAAAGGGTGAGATAGGTATAGTGATTCAATTGCAATAATGTAATAAAATAAAAAGTATGAATGATGATCTGATCTGACATGCATATTTGCAGTTTCCCACGCCTCTTGGGCATAGTGCTGTATCAGGGGGAGTGGCAGTGTTGGTAAATATGTGTTCACATACAGACCCCTTAACATTCTACTGTATGTTGGCACCTCTTCTGCTTTTCTGTGATCGTTCCGAGGTATGTGGTGTCTTTTCTTTTATCATTCCACATTCACAGTTTCTGTACTTCAAGTAACAATTTCCAGGCCACTATCATGCTTGCTTTGTTCCTTTGTTATGTTACCACTATACATTTGATCTTCTCATATCACAATTACTGAAACAATGGGTGAAATGATATTTGGTATCATAGTATTTGCATTAAATGGTAAGTCCATTATTATTGCAAGCCAGGTTTCACAATCAGAATATTACAATTCCGATAGTAATATCAGTCAATAGATCATGCAGACGTTTGTGTGCAATAGTGCTATAGGTTACTGCACACTGGAAACTACTGGCAAGCGGTCTTCTTCGGTCTGCATGATCACATCAAAATTCTGCTCCCCGGCAAACGTTCCAACCTTTTATGATGTTGCAATATACTGTGGGTCCTTATGAATGTCTTCTTTAAGTCCTGTCCCATTTAGTGATGTAAACACAAAACAAATGCACATTTGTTTTGGAGACTCTGATAATGCTTTGCTCTCCCGTTGTAAACCATGTCCCTTAATTTGATGGAACAGAATTCAACGGAAACATCTCCATCATCATCTTGCACCATGGCTGAAGAGATCGGACTGTCTATGTTCATGTCTGCTGGTCTGTGTTTGGGGCTACCCTCTGTTGCCTGGGCCCTCTTCTCTCTGAGACAACATGGCGGACGTGTTTCAGCATTCATCGTCTCACTCTTGATCAGTGATATATTGGAGTTGCTGTTGAGCCCTTTCCTGAACACTTGGCTCCTTCAGAGAATACCATGTCACAGTGATTCACCTTGCTGGCTTTTGTACTATAGTTTTGGTGAAATGAGGCTCTGCAGTCTGCACTTCCACCAGCTGGTGGCGCTAGAGGGCATACTGTCCCTAAGTTATGCTCACACATCCTCTCGCTTCTTGAATGTTATTCTGCCCACGTGTGTGTCTCTAGCTGTGTGGATCACAGTAACCGCTCTTAATTTCCTCACCATTGGCCATATAGTTAACTTTGTCTTGTGTGTGGTGCCAGTGATCCTGGCGTTCATAACAAGTATGTTAGCTTTTAGGCTTCCAAACTCCTCCAATGGCCAGCTCAGTCACAAACTGAGTGACTGAGCTGGCCATTGGAGGAGCTGGCCATTGGAGGAGCCCCCCAGTTCTGAGATTACACAGGCAGACAGCTTTAAAAGAAAAGGATCCAGATTATCCTCACCAGTGGAGCTCCTGGGACTTCAACGTTGGCAAATGGTTTTAGAGAGAGTTGAGAGATGGAGAGTGGATCACCGGCTTGACCAGCACTGGAGGGAGGGATTGAGTTGAGAGAAACACGCTTGTTAAAAGCATCACAGATTTCAATAGGTTTTTGAAGTCTACAGGAATCTGATGAAACAGAAGTGGGTAATGAAGTGACTGAATTCCCATTAATAGATTTGAAGGCTTTCCAGGGGAGACAGGGTTTTTTTTGAGAGATTTCTCTAAGTGAGCAGGCAATGGGGCAGTGGTCGCTGATCCCAAGGTCAAAGACACCACTAACAGAAATGTTATCTGGTCTATTTGAAAAGATCAAATCTATCAGAACGCGGGAGGAACTGTCTCAGCCTTTACCATCACACTTCTTTTCAGCAACATACTGGAGCTAATCATCAGTCCTTTTGTGAGCACAAGACTACTAGAGGGAAAGCGTTGCCACTCTCTTTCTCCGCCGGTAAATATAGAAAAACATTTCTAAATATATAGAGAAAGAACCAGAGACCGACAGTGCGATGAAATGGCACAAACAGTCCCAAACCTCACCCTATGAGTTATGAATTATGAACTATGTTTAATTCTAATGAGTGGTATAAATGTTTCCCTTGTAATGCCAATAAAATAAAAGGTAATGATGATCTGAACATGTATATTTGCTGTTTCCCCCGCCTCTGGGGCATAGTACTGTATGTAGCAGGGGGAGTGGCAGTGTTGGTAAATGTGTGTTCACATACAGCCCCCTTAACATTCTACTGTATGTTGGCACCTCCTCTGCTTTTCTGTGATCGTCTCGAGGTATGTGGTGTCTCTTCATTTATCTTTCCACATTCACAGTTTCTGTGTTTCAAGTAGCTGGCAATTTGGTGGCAACCAAAATTCTAACCCACAATTTCAGGCTCCTTTCATGCTGGCAGGGTTCTTTTGTTACAGTCACTTCAGTAACACTTTATTTGAAGGTACCTTCATAAGCATGACATGACACTGTCATATCTATGATATTATCATGAACCTGTCATAAATATTATTAACATGTCATAAATGTTTATGACCACTGTCATGAAGTTTCAATTACACCTTGTCATGACAACTTGACATTGTCTGGGTTGTCTTCATTATGACATCTTGACATAACCAAAGTGACATTACCAGAAGTTGTCTTAGTTATGACAAGTTGACATTATTTGTTTTGCGATGTCTTTGTTATGACAACTTGACATTAATCAGGATAATGTTGAAAGAACTGGTCTTTTTCATGACACCTTGACATAAATGTTTTGTATTCATGGTGCATTATTAAGATTGCTTGGTCAGATAGTCCGGTGAGAGGGTGGGCTGGTTGTCCTGACACCATTATGCCACCTTCAGTGGAAACATTACATTTGTCAGTAAACTGTCATGAAGGATAGACTGGCTGTCATGACACAGTTGTGTAAGTGTAATGAATACATCATTGGACCTCAAGTTAAGTACCAATTTGAGTTGACACTGACACTTCATGAGAGATAGAAATACTGTCATGACACCTTTATGACATTGGACTTTACTTGAGGTCCAATGATGTATTCATTACACTATCACAATTGTGTCATGACAGCCAGTCTATCCTTCATGACAGCTTACTGACAAATGTAATGTTTCCACTGACAGTGTCATGTCATGCTTATGAAGGTACCTTCAAATAAAGTGTTACCGTAACTTCTATACATTTGATTTTTCTCAGATCAAAATTAGTGAAGAAATGGGAGAAAAGATGGTAATTCATGGTATGGTAATTCATAATCAGAATATTATAGTTACTATTGTAATATAGCAATCACTCTCCTATAAATGGTTGTGCAGACATTTTGACTTTGCAAAACTCATGAACTCATTCACTCATGAAGGTCTTGTTCATAACTGATTTAAAAAATAAAAAAAAATTCTCTACTTGTGGTTGGTTAAAAGTACAGTGGTCTCCAGTCTCATCAGTGTGGGCAGATGATGTGTATTTTTAGAAGAAACAGACACACACACACACACACACACACACACACACACACACACACACACACACACACACACACACACACACACACAAACACACACACACACACACACACACACACACAGACACACACGCTCCAGAGTGACTATAGCACGGAAGTGAGGTTTTTTTTTTTTTTTTGACAGACGAGGCAGGTTTCAATGTGCCGAACAAAAATAAAAACAGAGCGCAGTAAATGGTAGGCCTGTATTGTGAATGGGTAGAGAATGTAAAAAGAATGATTAGGAGAAAGTATCTGAGAAAAGTTTGGTCTAGATTTGAAACTGCCAATAGGGGTATTATTGATGTCTTCTGGAAGTTGGTTCCGCTGCAATGCTTGGACAGTGGAAAATGAAATATTTAAGCAATATGGTAAAAAGTGATCCAGGAAAGAATCTTCTATAGCCTACCTTTATGCTTATAGGATGCTTGCTTGTGTCTCCATTTGTCCCTGATCTCTCTCTTGTGAATTTTGTGATATCTGGTTCCAGCTCTGGCACCATGGCTGAGGCGATGCTGTTGTCCTTCTCACTCTCCGCTAGTCTGTGTGTGGGGCTGCCCACTGTCACCTGGGCCTTCTACTCCCTCAGACAGCATAAGGATGCTGCCTCAGCCTTTACCATCGCACTGCTTTTCAGCAACATAGTGGAGTTACTCATCAGTCCTTTTGTGAGCATAACACTTCTAGAGGGAATTCATTGTAACCATTTGCCTTGCTGGCTCGTGCATGGTGCTTTATCTGTAGCAAGGCTTTGTGGTTTGCAATTCCACCAGCTGGTGGCGCTAGAGGGCATTTTGTCTCTTGTGTATCCAACCTACTCGATTAGTTTCCTGTGGTCCTCAGTGCTGTCTGTCATTGTATTTATCTTTGTGATCAATACAGTGATCTGTCACTTTGTGACCTGCCACTTTTTCTCCATTGGCTACACAATCAATCTCATCTTCTGTGGGATGCCAGTGGTCTTGGCCATCTTAACGAATTGGTTTATCATCCGACTTTCAATCCCGTGTAACAGCCCAATCAGACAGCAGCATCCAGGTTTACCTGTGTGCGCAGTTTCCCTGCTTATACTTGCAGTCCTTTATATGCCATGTTTAGTTCTGATCTGTGTGGCCTATCCAGACCCTTTCCATGACTTACCCTGGTCTAGCATACCTCTGTCCATCATGAGCTTACGTGTGGTCATTGAACCCGTGTGGTGTGTGCTGCTCTGCAGGGAAATTCAGAAGAGTCGGGCTTCACAATGTAACCCACCTACTTATTGATACTCCCTAACCTTACCCCTTTGCTGCTGACCTAAGAATTCTATGACGGTCCCTAGAGCGTGCGCTAGAACTTTTTTTTTTTCAAATAAGAAATAGGCAACTGCCGTTATGAACCAGACTTGATCATTGAACAGACACAAGAACCTTTTCCTACTTCTGAATGACTAAATCTGATATCTAATCTGTAATAATAATACCTTCCGAATTTTATCTATACTTCTGATCAACTTTCCTCTTCAATCAAATCAACTTTATTCCTTTTAATCCTTCCGTCTAGATCGCTATCTTCAATCAAGATCCACCTTTATCGGAGATCTTGATTTTTTGCTAGGAGATATCCTGACTGGTTTTTTTAAGAACCTGGGAAACACCCTGTGTCTTCGTCGCTGTCTGCTTGTGGAGACTGCCCTGTGATCCCCATCCTTCCTACTATCCTCATCATCACCCCTTGCATGCCCCCCTTGCCTATCCGTGGCTGAACTCCCGCTACCTGCCACTATCCCTTGCCCCCCCTGGACTCTGGTAGGATTGAACTGTACTTTTTGGATCGGATTTGAAATGGACTGAGTTGCACCACTTGCCTTCACATTTTCTTTTATCTTTTTTTTTCTTTTCAGTTCTGAGTGCACTCATTTTCATTTGGGTTTATTTTTATTTAATTATCTTTTATTTTGAGATCTCAAAGGGGTTTTATTTAACATTTTATTTATTTAAATTCATTTATTTTATTTGTTCTTAGAACTTAAGTGCCGGCACTAGTTATTGTAGCCTACATTACATTGTAACATTTTGAGTGTTGTTCTGGTAATCACACACCTGGTTAATACATTACGCAACACACCCACTTTAGAAATAAATAGTTAAATAGATTATAAATAGCCTACAATTTAAATTTTTAAAATACTTTACTTAGCTTATTGATTCTTCATATCTACACTCTTACTAATCACTCTTAAAACCTAATACCTTCTACTCTTAATATCTACATCTTAAATCCAGCTTAGATCTTATTGACATTCTATTTAGGCCTATTCCTCTTATTAATACCTTTACCAACTGCACTTAAATACTATTTACATGATTGTGATTTGCACAGATTAAATTATTCTATTTCCTCTAACTTATTTTTTTCTTAATAAATATTTATTGTATTTTCATCCTTATCTCAGTGAGTGTGTGTGTTGATTGGGGTGAGTAACTGTGTGGTCTAGCCTTAACCTAAACCAGTCTCTAGAACCTAGCATTTAGATTTAGACTGTTCCTGCACAAGCACAGGCCTTTCTTGGTCGTGCGGGTTACAACTACATCTTGAGGAAACCAGGGTTTGATTGATATAAATTATTATTAACTGGATTGGGTTCTCGATTGTTTTTTTTTTTTTTTTTTGTGAAGTTCTTCACATGAACATGTTGTTTTGGATCATATAAGACCATAATGTACATTACAATATTTGGGTGACAATATGAACCCTTAAATGTTCATTCTATTCCAATATACAATAAAGCTTTGATACATGTTTGTTAACAGTGGAATTTTCTGTTTTCATAAAGTATCTTTATAGGTTTTTTATACAATGTACACATACATTACAAAAGCAATACACAGTTTTCAGTGATTATCACTTCATTGATAAATTTTGGCCTTTGCACTGTAGAATAACTACTGATTTGTCAGATCTTTATATTTTCAACCAATTAAAATGCATCATAAATAAATACAAATAAATACATGGCAGGGGTAACACTATTACTTCCTACAGTACATGTATATTTTTTTATTAGCTGATGTGATTTTTGATCTTATTATTGCTGGATTCTGTAGATGTGTGTAAAAACATTTTCTTTATAGAAAGAAAATGTCTGTTATCTGTTATATTACTGTAAACAAGTCCTATAATCTGTACTTCTTCTCATTACTCAAACAGTCCCAAAATCAGACTCATCCTGTGAGTGATGAATTATAAACTATGTTTAATTCAAAGGGGTGAGATAGGTATAGTGATTCAATTGCAATAATGTAATAAAATAAAAAGTATGAATGATGATCTGATCTGACATGCATATTTGCAGTTTCCCACGCCTCTTGGGCATAGTGCTGTATCAGGGGGAGTGGCAGTGTTGGTAAATATGTGTTCACATACAGACCCCTTAACATTCTACTGTATGTTGGCACCTCTTCTGCTTTTCTGTGATCGTCCCGAGGTATGTGGTGTCTTTTCTTTTATCATTCCACATTCACAGTTTCTGTACTTCAAGTAACAATTTCAGGCCACTATCATGCTTGCTTTGTTCCTTTGTTATGTTACCACTATACATTTGATCTTCTCAGATCACAATTACTGAAACAATGGGTGAAATGATATTTGGTATCATAGTATTTGCATTAAATGGTAAGTCCATTATTATTGCAAGCCAGGTTTCACAATCAGAATATTACAATTCCGATAGTAATATCAGTCAATAGATCATGCAGACGTTTGTGTGCAATAGTGCTATAGGTTACTGCACACTGGAAACTACTGGCAAGCGGTCTTCTTCGGTCTGCATGATCACATCAAAATTCTGCTCCCCGGCAAACGTTCCAACCTTTTATGATGTTGCAATATACTGTGGGTCCTGTGTGGGTACTGTGGAATGTCTTCTTTAAGTCCTGTCCCATTTAGTGATGTAAACACAAAACAAATGCACATTTGTTTTGGAGACTCTGATAATGCTTTGCTCTCCCGTTGTAAACCATGTCCCTTAATTTGATGGAACAGAATTCAACGGAAACATCTCCATCATCATCTTGCACCATGGCTGAAGAGATCGGACTGTCTATGTTCATGTCTGCTGGTCTGTGTTTGGGGCTACCCTCTGTTACCTGGGCCCTCTTCTCTCTGAGACAACATGGCGGACGTGTTTCAGCATTCATCGTCTCACTCTTGATCAGTGATATATGGGAGTTGCTGTTGAGCCCTTTCCTGAACACTTGGCTCCTTCAGAGAATACCATGTCACAGTGATTCACCTTGCTGGCTTTTGTACTATAGTTTTGGTGAAACGAGGCTCTGCAGTCTGCACTTCCACCAGCTGGTGGCGCTAGAGGGCATACTGTCCCTAAGTTATGCTCACACATCCTCTCGCTTCTTGAATGTTATTCTGCCCACGTGTGTGTCTCTAGCTGTGTGGATCACAGTAACCGCTCTTAATTTCCTCACCATTGGCGATATAGTTAACTTTGTCTTGTGTGTGGTGCCAGTGATCCTGGCGTTCATAACAAGTATGTTAGCTTTTAGGCTTCCAAACTCCTCCAATGGCCAGCTCAGTCACAAACGACAAACAGGTTTTAAAGTCGTTATCACTGCAGTAGCCACGCTTCTTATTTTCTATATGCCATGTTTGGTCACTAACATCATGAAGTTTCCTCATCTAGACGCAGAATCTATGTGGAATAATTGGGCTGCGTCCATCCTGAGTTTACGGGTGGTGACTGAACCTATGCTGTGTGTGCTAG